>APFE031025878.1:35552-60107 GCA_000404065.3 Pinus taeda
GGGGTGATGTGGGTGATGATATGTTGAAGTTTTAACCCACGATGTCTTTTTCTTTAATTCACCCTGCTGTGGTGCCTGTTGTGGTGTCTTCTTTTCTAATATGACTTCAACCACTAAGCCCTCCTCTGATGTATCAACACCTGTAACATTTTCTGCTTCAGCCTCTATTTGTGTTTGATTGTCTATCATCACTGGCTCATCATCTAACATGTCAGACCCTGGAACATCTTCTGCTTCAGCCTCCTTGGACTCTACCTGTTTTTTAATGGAAATATCCTGTAATGTAATTTTCTTCTTTTTATACCAGAGCTTCAGGAATTTCTTCTGTACATTAATATTGATAGTATCTACTGATTCCATCCAAGGGTATCCCAAAACAACATCTATGTTATCCATATCTGAAGCATACAAATCACTATGCAACACATACTTATCCATAGAAATCTTCAAATCCTTGTACACTTGAACATTCTCATCATCAACTTGTGTATTTTCAATGTGTTTTGTTGGAACTTGCAATTTTTTTGCCAAATTAGCATTGATAAAATTATGCTTGCAACTAGGATTTATAGAGACAATGATCTTTTCTTTCTGAATCAATCCATGAACCTGTAATAAGGAGATACCAACAGAAAATAACCCTTTAGGTTCCTTGGTTTCCTTCTTTCCTGTAAAAATAAAATCTTTGCTAGGTTGTGTGTTTGTCTGTGTGAGCTTATCCACAAGAATTTTATGGTCAAAGTGGTCCATAAGAGCTTTTTTGAAAGCGTCCCAAGTCAAGAACCTTCCATAGCCATGTTGATGCTCTTGCCACCATTGTCGTGTTTCATTATCCAAGTACATGCTTCCCATCATAAGCTGAGCGTCATCATAATAGACGTGATCCAATTTGAAATATTTCTCCATTTGTACTATCCATTTGGTTGGATGAGAGCCATCAAATTTATACAAGTCCTTCAATTTCTGATCTAGGTATGCCATCACCAAAAAATTGGTGAAAATTTGAAATTGTCACAGTTTCGTCAATATTGCTCAGAATCCTTATTATGACCTGTTTTCAGAAATGGAAAAATCATTCTACATCTACCCATGTGATATAAATCTTGATCCAGGCACTGAAATTTCAGATCTGTGCTGCAGCTCTCCCGCCGTCACCAAAATTTCTGCAAAAAGAGCTGATTTTAAATCAGCGATATCTCCCTCATCTGGGCTCCGATTCAATTGAATGGTTTTTTGAAATTGGGTATTTTTTCACAAAGAATCCAGATCTACAATTAGATTTTGTAGATCTTGCACCAAGATGTCCAGATCTGTGCCGCAAATTCCCTGCCCTGAAAAATTATCTACAACCCCACTGATTTTTAGATCAGCGAGATCTCCTTCATCCGAACTCTGATTCAGCCGATTGTTTTTTTGAAATTGGGTATTTTTTAACATAGAATCTAGATATGCAATTATATTTTTCAGATCTTTCACCAAAATGTACATATTTGATCTGCAAACTCGACGCCCCCGAAATCCTGCAAAAAGTAAAAAAAAAAATCTCCACTTTTGTGCCCAAGAAAGTGCTTTGATACCAATTGTTATAGATCTAACCCAGAAATATATGAAAATATAAATAAACTGAAGAATAACAAGATCTGAATAGATAGAAATGCTTCTTTATTATCAAACCCTTAAGGTAGGGCAACACCATATGTTCACTCCTTAAGGAAGGAGAACACTCCATAAGTCATATGCTTGTTCATACAATAATCCTTGACAATATTTCTTGACTTTCTCCATGTGGAGTCTCTAGCCTCTATATAGGCCTCATACATGCAATACCATGAATCATTACCTGGTTTCTCTTACCATCCACTATACCATGGGCCCATTACATTTATTACTAACTACTTGTGGTCCCTTACATGATATGGGTTAACCACCTTATTTATTACTATGGCCCATCCCATTATTACATTATTACCTTGGGTACCTCCCTTGGTACCCCATATTATCCCCCCTAGGTATATAACATGTGGATTTTTTAATTTTCTCAATTTTAATCAAGGGAAAATCAAATTTAGAATTTCTTGCCTCATTTTTCAACATCTTTAGCATTTTGCTTCATTAATTTAGACGAAATCTAATCATCATCATATCCTTCGCAAACCAATCTCCACAAGTTAGTTCCACAAGAAAATAATTTATACTTTACACTTTCTTGGCATACCTTGAAATTTGCAGCAGTAAGAACAAGTGTTCCTTGAGAGTTCATTCTTAATTTTTTTTTTTTTTTTTGCAATTTTTTGCCAACAAATCCCATATCTACTCTTCATTGATCAAGATGCAACCAAGATCCTCGCTCTGATGCCAATTATTGGAAACCTTTGAGCACTACTAAGATGGGGTGGGAGGGTGAATCAGTAGTGTGACTTATTATTAATTTTTACCAATTTAAATCTTCTCTACTCAATCAAACATGAATTAACCATATGCTAATAACAAATCATAACATGTGCACCATATGAGCAGAAACTAAAAACCATAAGCAAAAAATAAAAAATAAACAATGCATATAATCACATCATCACACATGAGGCACAAGATTTATGGTGGAAACCCTTCGAGGAGAAAATCCACTCTTGTTGTTGCTGCTCTTCTTTGAATTTATAATATGTCAAGCAATTTGTCTTTTAAATAGATAGCTGACTCCAATTAGCCTAGATACTCGACCTCATATAAAATAGGCCAACACCAATAAGCTAGGAGACTCGATTCTATTAATAATCTTGGAAGACTCTGTTCTCACATGGATCTACGAACTACCATCTGTTGAAAGCCACCATGATCAATGATCCTAGCCCAAGTTCGATTGGACTATCCAACTCTGATTGGATGGAGAAAATATTACTTTCATTGAAGCTTTGATATCACTGCTCCTCTATCCTATGTCGACCTCATTTCATCTATTTTCAAAATGGATCCCATACTCTTTTCTCAACTAGACTCAACTCTATAATACAATCCCCAACAACAAGATACGATCAAATATCAATAAAAAACACCACAAATAACATGCTCTCAACTACGGTAAATAGTTTCACAAATGTAGCCATAAATAATACAATCATCCAACAACATAAAATCTATTCCATATCCTCTAAATAAAATCTGCTACAACATCCACAAATCTAATATGAAAATTGATGTTTTGCTTCAAAATTTAACTACAACACTGCCATCAACACTCATAAACTGAAGCATCTATTCTCACAGCTTGGTTTGAAGAATAATTCCTTTATGAATCCTTCTCTAACTAATCTCAAACTTAACCAACCATCAACCAACTCTAAAATGTAGAATATAAAACATGTAGGGTGAAATTCACTTTTGGACTGGGATCAAGAGTGCACAAATTTGACGAAATCAATCCTCAACCATCACTAATTGTGCACTAAATGCATTCACACACACTGGAGGATTTGTTCAACCCATTTTGACCTATACCAATTAATTTAGAAGCTTCTAGGATTTACCAAGTCGAAATACTTTTGATGTGCGTGAGGAAACCAGATAAACCTACGTATGTATGTGATTCCTATGAAGGAAACTCACGAATGCCCTCAAAAATCAAGTTTTCAACTCTACTTTGGCTCCAAAATTCTAAAACTAATCCTCTTCTTCTCTAAGCATATGTACAAGCCTACAAAACTCTGTCAAGCTTTGTGACACCTCTGGAAAGATGGTAAACATCATGAGCAAGCTCCATCACCAGGTTAAGCTAGAAGCTAACAAAATAAGGTTGACACGAGTGTCAACAATTCCTCTACTTTCTTCAACCACCTGCAAAAGCAGCAACACATCTAAACACACTCTGTAGAACTTCTGTAATATCATCATCAAACCAACATACTGTTGCAACAAGCCATCTCTATGACAATAGATGAAGACCTAGTATGCCAAATCAACTAGTAGCCATCTCAACAACCTGAATGACACTTGAGCCATTATCTCAAACACATCTAGATCTACATCATCCACTTGTAGTAGCATCTCCAATGCCTCCAATCAATGCAACACAAGACAACACAAGTAAACACCTCCATGAACACCGACATTAGCACATGAGGAACCACTAATCACACTAATGCCATCATTTAACCACCATGGGTGTGACATCATACCGTTGACATCATTGCAAACACAATAATCTCAATGTCAACTCAAGTAGTTGCAACCATGCTACAAGGAAGGCATCCAGACATCAACTAGACTACATAGGGTTGACATCAATGCCAACATGAGCTAGTTGCCGTCATGAACCAATGCAAACATCAACTAGATATAAAATGCACACCATAATGCCAACATCATTTATCTTTCGCACTGTGTTAGGATATAGTGTTCATACAAATTGATTATGTGATTACTTTCTAATAAAATGACTCTTCACCCACAAACATTTGTTTCCCTATATAAGTCCCATGTTAACCCAAAAAACCATTTTTAATCCCTAGATATTGAGTGGTCACATTTCTATTATTATGTTGTTTTGTAGGCTAGAACTCCTCATGGTCTCATTTTATTATAATTGTATTCCTTTGTTTCCTATATATATATATATATATATATACTAAGGAGACCTAGTCTTGGGATCATGAAATATTTTCTTGTTCATTGCATTTATTGTGAAAGGATATGTCCCCCTTGAAGTGGAGTGAAATTATTTGTTTCTTGTTATTTTGAAAGTGGACGGATCATAACATTTGGTATCAGAGCTCTTGATCATAAGGGTTTGTTACTTAAAATAGGTCATTGCGAAATTTTTGTTATTATTTTTTCTATGAGGTTTCAAATGGTGAAACATTGATATGATTTATAATACATCCCAAGCTATCTGTGGTTCAAATTTTAGATCTTGGTTCATAATGTTTTTAGAGATATGGTCGAAGGAAGTGATGGTAAAAAATGCTCCTAAATTCTATCTCAAATAGTTTAGTTTGACCTTTTCATTATCTTTTTTTTTTCCTCTGAGTATTCAGACTGTGAAACTCCTACAAGCTTAAGCAAATGTCTTGGAGAACTTATGGTCAAATTTAAAGAACTTTTTTTTGCTGTATTTTCAAATATGTGCTCCAAAAAAGTGAAGGTTTCTATATGCTTCAGAATTCAATCTCAAACAAACTAGTTTGGAATTTGTGCTATAACGTTTTTTGTGTAAGGATTCACAAAGTGAAGCTTGGACCATATTAAGTAGAAATATCGAGGAATGTATGGTTCTATTTTTGATCAGGAGCTCAAAATTTGCCAAAAATTCAAAGTTGTTAGAATGGTTTGGAACCTGAATGATCGTGTGGATCTTGTCCTCTTGAATTTGGTGCACCTCGTTTTGTGTAAAATGGACACTATATGCTCCTATAAATGCGATCTGTTCACTTTGTCAAATAGGTAAAAAATTTGCAAGTGGCTGACAAGGATGTTGATTGGGCATCTGTAATGCTTAGGTGGAAAGTTGAATATTCTTTGAATATTCTATTTGGACGGCATCATCTTATTGGTCCATGTGTCTTATTATTTTGGTCAATGAGGAGATGATACGTGGCTAAGCTGGAGGTTGCCATGTGTCCTCCTGACGTCACATTAAAATCTTGTATGGCAAACAGGCGGAGGCCGGGCTTGACCCTGCGGCCTCCCACAACACACACCAAGGAAATAACCAACGCACCCAAGAAGTGTTTCTTAACATGTATGGGTGATAGGTTCTATTTAACATGTATTTCTGCTATGGTTGGGGGGTCAGGCAGACTTAACCGCGTGGCCGCGCCCCCCCCCCCACCATGTGATCACCATAACCATACACCACAGATAGTTAATGTGACCGCCAAGGTCACCACCATTGCCGAACGCCAAACATAGCATCCTCATATGAACGTGCGACCAACATATATTGTGGCCATCAATGATCATCGCTGCTGATAAATGGCACTTCCAACCACCAGATATACCAGCCCCATGTGAGCAATCTATGCCTCAAACCGCCAACATATATTGTCATCGACACCAATAACCATCACCGCCTAATCACCGGGTCAATCCTCCCCATGTGAACACTGAAACTGACAATGACTAACCATTTAATGTGATCGCCAAGGTCATCGCCCACCTGACTGCTAGACATATCATCCTCATGTGAATGTTTCTTTCATAACTACTAATGGTTACCGTGGTCATCAGAGATAGGGGGCCATCACTAGGGGCTAGCCCCTGGGTGCATGGTCCCCATATGACGCAGTTTTTGGTTTTAAGGCCTCACCGAAAAAATTAACAGTCCTACAAATTTGCACGAAATCCAAGGAATTTGTTGCTCCATTAGTGGAAAATGGGGCGAATTTGTAGGATGATGCCGAATTTTGTGCAATTTATAGAGCGAATAGTGGAGAAACTAGGAGAGGTCATAACTTCTCCAGCTTTCGACCAAATTGGGTACAAAAAGATGCTAGGTATCCATTTTTGGATATTTTGGACTCATTGGAGCAGGTTTCAGGATCAAAGGAGCACTTCTAGATAGGATTTTTGCAAATTGAAGCCTATGGGTGCCATGGTTAACCAAAGTGTTGATTCAATTTATGGAGGAGTTTGAAGATGGAGATGACCTTGTAGGGGGTTTCCAACCTCCATCTGCTTTTTGCAATAACCATTACATCATTTTTGTAGGTTTTATTCCTCTTTTCTCTATATGTGTTTTGGAGAAGAGACTTGTTTATGTACTTCAAGTGGATTGTGGTACTATTTATACTCTTTGAAGTTGGAGTATAGGGTCTTGGTGTAAGATGAATATGTTTGCTGAAGGTTTACATGTTTGACTGTAGGTTAACATGTGTATGAAGTTACAACTCTTGCAGAAGGTGTTTCTTTGAAGGAGAAACTAACCATTCCATTTCAACACTTTATGCACTCTTCTTTTTCCAGACATTGAGCATAATGAGAAGGGATCATGCCATTTGAGCTGATCCAAGGAGATGTAGCCCATAGGGGTGAACTTCTTTAAAAATGGCTGGTGTATTACTGATTGATGCATGCTTCCATTCAGTGTTTTAATTTCACGTTTAAAGTTTTTCATGAAATTAACTTAAGAAAACACACATAAAAACTCATGTTTTTACTTGCTATTTTGGAGTACAAACCTCAAGCACATTTTTGTATTCTGATGAGGATCTTAGCATAAAAATATAATATTCCAAATTTAGATCAAGTTGGTATCAGAGCACTAGTTTTCTTTTTGCAAAGAGGAATTGTCTATTGTTTGCAAGTGAATGTGTTTTGAAGCTCAAGTGGGGAGAAGGTTTTGGAAAGGAGAGAAAGATTGCTACAATCTCTACCACTGGTTCTACCTCAAGTTGCAGAAGAAGCTTAAGGAAAATCATGTCCCAAGGAGGAGAGCTTGCAAGAATGTTAGAGGATGTGAAGGATTTTAGAAAGACTTCCTTAGACATGGCATAAATGGTGAAAATCCTATATGAAGAGAGGAATACCAAATTTCAAGGTGAAAGCTCTAGACCTCCAAGAGGAGAATGTTCTCCAAGGGAAGAAGGTAACAATAATGGTGATAAACCACCATCTTCTCCATAATATTCAAGTTTTTCTACAACTCTTACGCAAAAGTCTAGTGTAGGAAGTACCTCAGAGAAGGTAGATGGAAAAGTTTGTATGTTTTGTCCTCATGATGTGGAGGATGAGGTTCTATCAGCACCCAAATTCAAGGAGTTGAAAGAAGAGAGCCATAGAGTCCAAGAGCACACATCCAGAATCAAAAGAAAGTTTGAAACATATTTGTATGTCAATCAAAATATGAGGCAAATGGTAAGCATTTACATGCTTCTTTTTTACATGAAACTGTTGATGTAAATTCATTTGCAGCCTTTGAAAAACATAGTAAGGATGGGAGGAGGCCTTGGAGTGAACCATCAAGGAATTAAAAATCCAATTGAGGCAAAGGAGAGGCTTAAATATGAAGGCTTAGGTTGCAAAAGAAGAATGGTCTTCTAGAGACAACTCTTTGGTATTGTGTTCCTTTTACCATAAGAGAGGACATGAGGAGGCAAGATGTTGGGATTTTCATCCAGAATTGGTACCCGCTTAGTTCCTCAAGAATAAGGAGGACTTGAAGTGAAAAGCATCTCCAAAGAGAGATGAACAAGTTGAATAAGAAACAAAACTAAGTTATTTCCATCAAGTTCCTCATGCAAGAAGAGTAAGCCAAAGGACAACGAAAAGAGGTATAATCGTCTTGTTAATTCAAATGCTTTTTATAATGGAAAACAACATGTTGATTTGAATAACATGTTGAGGAATGTGTTTCCATGCACCTTTTTCCTTTCATCTAACCATTGTTTATATAATTGTGATAAAAGGGAAGAAATCATCAAGAAGATGTTTATGTCTAATGGAATTGAGACTGAAAAGAGAAAATATCATCCAAGGTTAAAGATATGTGAGCCAAGAGAAGATCAAAGGAACTTTTTTACTTACTGCAGTATCAGTGGGCGTTGGGCTGAGAAGTGTTGGAAATTGTTTCAACAACTTAATCCTGGTAAAGGAAAGAAAATTATGCAAACACCAGGAGAGGAAACGAAAAAAAAGAAGTGGCACAAGATGCGACCATCCTTGAAGCAGCTTCAGAAGAATAAAAAGTTCAAATAGTGGGTTCATTTACCTGGTTGGGTAAGAAATGGGTGGACTATTTGTCCAACTAAAGTTTGTAAATATTTGTTTTTGCACTAGTTTCATATCCCAATAATTGGGAAATTTGTAAAAGTGGTGTTCATAAACAAATCATTTATATGCAACAATGTTTTCTCTCGGCATTATTATGCTAGTTTAACTCATTGATAGACAATTTTAATGGAAAATTTGGGAGTCAAGTTTATTCCATCTTGTAAAATGCATTTCTATTTGTAGTTTAAGAAAGCATTTTAAAATTGTTGTATGAGTAGTTGTAGCACATTCAGTATGTTACAAATGTGTTAAGCACTCAAAGTTATACAAGTATTCACTATCTGAAACTTGTTTTGGTTCATTTTTCAAAGTATTTTTGGGATTTTATCCTTGATAAGGATTTTGTAGAAGAGTGCCATGTGATTTCTTCTTGGGAAGGATGTTGTTGTCGATGGCCATAGTGACATGGACAAGCTGAGAAGAACATTGAACTTGAATTCTTTGGTCAGGTTATATTTTAAGTTCAGCTTGAGAAAGAGCCAAGACAAGTACAAGTCAAGGCACTACAATCATCAATTAGATTGAGTTTGGAAAGAAGAAGGAACTGCACCTTCAAATGATGAAAAATTAAAAGTGAGCTTTTGGAAACCAAAAGTTTTCAGTGGGGAAGAGTGATCAAGAGCTCAAAATTTGCCAAAATTTCAAAGTTGCCATAATGGTTTAGAACATGAATGACCACAGATATCTTGTTGTCTTGAATCCAGCGTAACTCGTTTCATGCAAAACAGACACTATATGCTCCTAGAAACGCAATCTGTTCACTTTGTCAAATAGATAAAAACTTTGCAGGTGGCTGATAGGTGGCTGACAGGGATGCTGATTGGGCATTCGTACTGCCTAGGAGGCAAGGGGAATATTCTTGGAATAGTTTGTTTTTGTGGAATCATCCTATTGGTCCATGTGTCTTATTATTTTGGCTAATGAGGAGGTGACATGTGACTAAGACAGAGGCCACCACATGTCCTCCTAATGGCACGTTAAAATTTTGTATGGCAGATAGGGCGAAGGTCGGGCTCAACCTTGCGACCTCCCACAACAAAGACCAAAGAACTCACCAATGCACATAGGTAGTGTTTCTTAACATGTATGGATGACATGTTCTATTTAACATGTATTTCCGCCAAGGTTGGGGGGTTGGGCGAACTTACCCCCCCCGCCCTTGTGATCACCATAACCGCCCACCACAGACAGTTAATGTGACCGCCAAGCTCACCACCATCATTGACTACCAGACATAGCATCTCCATGTGAATCCGTGGCCAACATAAATTGTGACCATCGACAGTTATCGCTACGGATAACCGCCACTATTGACTGCTAGACATATCGGACCCGTGTGAGCACTCTATGCCTCAAACCGCCAACATTTATTGTCACCTGTACCGATAACCATCATCGCCTAACCGCCAGACCAAGACTCCCCATATGAACAACGAAACCACTAATGAATAATTGTTTGATGTAACTACCAAGGTCACCATCTAGCTGACCGCGAGACATAACATCCTCATGTGAATGCTTCTTTCATAACCATTAACGGTTACTGTGACCGCTGGAGATAGGGGGTTAGCATTGAGGGCTAGAACCTGGGCACATGGTCCTCATATGACCTAGTTTTTGGTTTTAAGGCCTTGCTGGAAAAATTAACGGTCCTACAAATCCGCCTGAAATCCAGGGAATTTGTTGCTTCGTTAGCGGAAAATGGGGCAAATTTGTGGGATGATACCAAAGTTTGTGCAATTTGTAGAGTGAGTAGTGGAGAAACTAGGATATGTCATAACTTCTCCATTTTTCGACCAACTTGGGTACAAAAAGAGGTTAGATAGCCATTTTTGGATATTCTGGAGTCACTGGAGCAAGTTTTGGGATCAAAGGAGAACTTCTAGATAGCTTTTTTTCCACTTTAAGCCTATGGGTTCCATGGTCAACTAGATTGTTGATTCAGTTTATGGAGGAGTTTGAAGATGGAGATGACCTTGTAGGGGTTTTTCCAGCCTCCTTGTTCTTTTTGCAACAACCATTACATTAGTGCTATAGATTTTTTTTCCTCTTTTATCTATATATGTTTTGGAGGGACTTGTTTATGTACTTCAAGTGGATTGTGGTACTGTTTATGCTCTTTGATGTTGGAGTATGGGGTCTTGGTGTAAGATGCCTATGTTTGTTGAAGGTTTACATGTTTGACTGTAGGTTAACATTTGTATGGAGTGAGAACTCTTAATTAGAGAGTTTGTGAGATCTATGAGAACCCTCTTGAAAAAAAAACTTGTGTGTTTTTCGTGTGTGTTTGGTGCATGCATGAAGAACCTGAATAAAGAAGCAACGTTGGAGCATGTAGACTAACATGAAAATTATTTCTTGCATTCCTATGCGATGAAGATACGTTTGTTGGTGTGTTTTTCATTTTATATGTTTTTTTCCTCTGAGGTTGTTTTAAAACTACATGCACTGATCCAGTAGCCTGTGATAGTTTGAAGCAATGTTGGAGCAAAGTTTTTATGTGTAGAACAACAAAAGAGGAGTCACTAGCATGGAATGGGAACAAACCGTCTTGGAGAAGACCTGCGTGAAGTTACGTGGAGAATTCTTCTGCGTGGATGAGAATCTCAGCATGAAGAGACTCCAAGTCTATTAGATATTGCAAGAAATACTACGATTTCATCCATTCAAATGCTTGTTCAACAAATAGTCATTCAAATAGGGATCATTCGATTCTGGACATATAAGTTTTAATGTGGACGTGAAATTTGAAATAAGAGTGGAGTGAACTTTAAATTTTTAAAGTTTAACATTAATTTTTTTTGAGTGGAGTGACTTTTCATGAGATTTTTTTTAAATATTAAAACTTTTGTTTGCAGTGCACATTAATTTTTCTTGAAGTGTGCATGAAACACTCATTTAGTTTGTAAAAAGGGCTTTATAAATGTGTGAAAGGGATTAAAATTTTTAATAAGGGAGATATAAGAAGAAAATATGTTTTATAATGTTTTGAAAAGGGGGAATTAATTTTTCCTTTCATGAAGGGGGTATAAGATGCTTTGCAATAATGAAAGGAGATATAAGATGTAATTTTTTGAAAAATTGAGATTTTTAGTTCTCTTTGTACTCTTCCCATTAATAAAAAAAGATATTTTTTGGTGGTGGTTGAGTCCCAAGTTTTAGAACATTTGGTTCTTTTCCTAGGTTGAAGTGGGACACAATGTGTTCTTTTGCATTTTCTCTCTATCACTCTTTCTTACTCTCATCATGGCGACAAGTAGTATTGTATTGCCTAAACTTGTTGGCACAAACTACTTTTATTGGAGCAAATGTATGCAACCTATATTCATCACTAAATATTTATGGGAACTTGTAACTGATGGATACAATATGCCTTCTCCTGATGAATTCAAAGCAATAAGTGATGATGAAAAAAATATCTTAACAACTTATTAAGAAATATAATGAAGCACTTTCACTTATAGGTAGTGCTCTTGAAGAATCTATATTTCCAAGAATCAGTGGTGCAATATAATCTAAAGAATCATGGGATATCTTAAAGAACACATTTGAAGGTGTTGATGTAGCTAAACTGCAAACATAAACGAGGAATTTTGAAAATGCCCATATGAAAAGTAATGAATCCATTCATGATTACATCACAAAAATGGAAGATCTTGTTAATCAAATGAGGTCATTAGGTGAAGATGTTCTAGAAAGAAGTATAATTGAGAAGATTTTAATAAGTTTTCTGCCTAAGTTTCATATGGTCACTACTAGTATTATGGTCTCCAAAGATTTAAATACCATGAAAATTGATGAATTAAGTGGATTCTTGTTAACTGTTGAAGAGAATCAACCATCTGAGCAAGTAGAACATGCCTTTTCCGCAAAGCATAGAGGAAGAGGAAGGAGTAGGGGTCAATATCATAATTAGAATCAAAATATAAATCAACAAAGTTCACAAGGAAATGCATCACCTTCAAGAGGTAGAGGCAGTAATCCCAACTAGTTTAGAGGAAGAGGCAGAGATGGATCTGGTAGAAGAGGACAAGGAAGAGATGGAGGTAGGAATGGAGGAAGAGGTGGAGGACCACAATGTTATTATTGCACAGGGGCTTCAATTTGGGAGCAATACCATAGCACGTGGGTTCATATTGGGGGGTATTTATTGAGGAAAAAATGACATAATATATTGGGGGATATATAGGGGGGAGAGGGTTTTTATATTAGTAGGTATAAAAAATGGAGTCCAAAGTGAATGAAAAAATATAAAGGGGTGTAAAAAATGTTAATGAAAAAATATAAAGGGGTATAAAAAATGTTAATAAACAAATGGATACCTACAATATCTAGTGAAAGTAGGGGTTTTTAAATTGTGAAGGCGTATTGGGTTTGTATTGGTAGGGGGTTAAATAATGTGATTTTTAGAGGTAATTTCCAATATGTAGTCAAATTAAGGGTATTTTCTAATATGCCATGAAAGCACGTGATATGTCAAAGGTTCATTGAGTGAAGCCCCCATGTATTATTGCCAAAACTTTGGCCATCTTAAAAGAGATTGTTATGAAAAATGCGATATACGGAGTGAAAAGGCGCTAATATAGTTGTTGAAGAAACTAGGAATGAGAAGTTATTCATCTCAAGTTTGATGGCAAATAGTGAAGAAAGTGAAGCATGGTATATTGATTTAGGATGTTAAACTCATATGACATCTCAAGCGGAGTTGTTGACCGAAATTAATGACAATTATTTTGGTAAAGTCATATTTGGTGATGACAGTGTTTTGAGGTGAAAGGGAAAGGCATAGTTGCAATACTAGCATTACATGGAAAGAAGAAGTTAATTGAGGACACTTTGTTGACACCAACATTGAAGAAGAACCTACTTTCTGTAGGACAGATGATGGAGCAAACCTACAAGTTAGGGTTTGATAGTAAAGAATTCTTAATCATGTTTAAGTTGAATAAAAATGCAGTTGTAGCAAGAGGTGAAATGACTGAAGATAGAAATTTCAAGCTCTTCTTTGATTCAAGTAATTCACAAAGTTTGAATACAACAGACGATACAAATAGTAAGCTTTGGAATTATAGGATGGGACATCTAAATTTTCAGATTTTGGTGTTGTTAAGAAAGCAGAACATGGTGAATGGTCTTCCTTATATCAAGTTGGAGGTTGATGTATGTGAAGGGTGTATTCTTGAGAAACAACACAGGGAAAGTTTCTTAGATAGAACATGGAAGGCTAGAGAACGTCTAGCATTGGTACATTCAGATTTATGTGGTCCAATGGAGATTGTGTCTTTGGAAAGGCACACTATTTTCTCACTTTCATTAATGATTATTCTAGGAAGACATGGACGTATTTTCTAAAAGAGAAGTCTGAAGTGTTTTCTCATTTTCTTGAGTTTAAGGCTTTAGTTGAAAAGAAAAGTGGTCTACAAATTCTCACCCTAAGGACAGATAATGGGGGAGAATACAAGTCAAATGAGTTTTTGAATTATTGTAGGTAGAATGGAATAAAGAGAGAGTTTACTAATTCATTTCTCCTCAACAAAATGGTGTTGCAGAGAGGAAGAATAGAAACATAATTGAAATGGCTAGGAGCATGTTAAAGTCTAAGTCACTTGGAAATGAGTTTTGGGCCGAAGCAGTATACACAACAATATACACTCTTAACTGATGTCCTATAAAGGAAGTGTTGAATTTGACTCCAGAGGAAGCATGTTTAGGATATAAAACAAGTGTTGCACATATGAAAGTTTTTGGTTCTACTGCATATGCACATGTTCCTAAGGAAACTAGGAAGAAATTGGATGATAAGAGTGTGAAGTGTATCTTTATTAGATACAATATTGAAACAAGAAGTTATAGGTTGTTTGATCCAAAGGTAAAGAAGGTTATAATAAGAAGAGATGTTGTATTTGATGAGAAGGGAGTCTATCATCCTGTTGGAGAGGTAAATCCCCTCTACGGATAGAGGCGATCCCTACTAGCCTAGAACGGGTCTAGCAACAATCAAACAATGCTATCCTGCAAGTTCCTAATTTCAAATAAAAGGTAGGTAATGGAAACCTACTTGAGATCCAACACTTTAGTTTGTAGAAGAGACGTCGCCCATGTTCCTTTGCCTTGGCCGGTCACGATCCTCCACTATCCACGTGAATGGACACCTGCACACAAAGAGAACAACACAAACACAAGTGTGAAATATAATATATGCAATTATACATCAGTCAGGAAGGATATAATTCAACATCAACCATTACAAGTACAACGAGAATGGAACCATAATGATAGTCATCTATTATTAATAATCAACAAAGGAGAATACAACTAGTGTCCTGACGTCAAGTCCTCCTTTGGCTAGGTGCTCAGCTACGCAAGTCTTGCAAAAGCTTGAAGGGGTAAGGGACAAGCTCTCTCTCTTTAGTGACAAGGTCTCCTTGCTTAGATAAAGCCTTATGGATACAAAGAAGGCTTCTTGCAACACCAATCTTTTGATATCTTCCTTTCAGCACAAGTATTGCCACCAGAGTCAGAACTAGCTTGCTCAAGCCATGGAGACAAGCTTTTATAGAGGAAAAGGAAGAGATAAGGTCAATCACAACAATAATGGATTTGGCTTCATCACTTGGAAACTTCCATGGAATGGTGGCAAGCTACTTTCCATCCAAGGAGATTCGAAGCCAAACCATCCTCACTTAACTTGGAGTCAGTTTGGTGAATGAGTTGGATAGAACCTTCAGAGGTTTGATTAGTTCAAAAATTTGCCCAAAATGGTTGGCGCGATTGCGACTCTAGGACAGAGTGCTAATGGCGCACCCTTTCAATAGGATTTTCCCCATTGGTGCGAGCATAACATAGGGCACCAGCGCTAATGTAAAAAGGGCTGTTTTTAAGGGCAATGAGCAGGAGATGTCTTAAGGGCATATGAAGCTCATGTTTAGAGGTGAATAATGCAAGTGGTTTCAAGTCTTGTCACTTCTCACAAGTCCCGGAATGTGTCCTCCAAGATGCGGGAGAGGGGTAACAGGGACGGTGACAAACAGTGACAAATTACTGTGTAACAATCTAGAACAGGTACAATTTTAATTGAAGAATGATCAATTGAATATTGGTTATGATTCAAATTCCAAGTTAGTAAAAGAAGATGAAGCTAAGAAGAAGCCTAAGTGGCTTGAAAGGGGTCATTTAGAAAGCAATATGTTGGATAGAAATTTTGAAAGAAGGGTTAATAGATCTTAAAATTATCTAGTGAATTATGCACTTATGGGACATGTAATTGGCAGAAGTATCAAGAAAGAATGAATGGAATGAAGCTATGTGATGAGCTCTAGAAATGGGTAATTATATGGGCTCATTTTGCCTCTTATTTTCACTTGATCCACCATTCTCATTATTTTATTGCATGCTTTTGAATATATTTATGCTAATAGAGTGAATTGGGTTAGTCATTTTTCCGTGTAGTCTAATGTGTGCTTTATGCAGATTGTTTGGCCAATTTTGGACAAAGTTAAGGGATTTATGAGAAAATGGTAGCCAAAACTCGAGGAGAATAGGGAAGAGGATTTGTAGGGGGTGTCTCCTTCATTTATGACCCCTTTCCTTGAATCCTCCATTAGCAACTCGGAGCAGAAAGGTCCACCTTCCATGGGGCAGCCGAGCAAGTAAAGAAGGACTGCTGCTTATCTCCAGTTCTAGGAAGCCGAGTTCCTTGATTTTAGGAGGACTGTTGGAGGACTCATTTGTATAAATAAGGGGGCTTAGAGCCTTAGTAGTTTAGCTAGTCATTATTAGAATTTTCACACTTTTGTGCAGCACATTGTTCAACTTATTTTCGAGTTACTTTTTGAGAACAATTCATGTACTATGACTATTATTTTTGGTAATGAAGATGAAACAATTTTTGAGACAGCATTGATCTCTTTCAGAGGGCTGATGCTCTTGGGTGGGCCCAACCCAAGCTACCCAACACCTCTTACTCTGTACTGATACGTTTTTTCTTCAGTTTATGAGTTAATTTTTATCACATAGATTCATTTTACTTTATTAGATTAGGTTGATTTTGATGGTTTGCATAGCTGTTTTGTGTTTCAGTTGCTCAAGTAGGTTGCTGTAGTGATAGAATAAGATTAAAAAAGGCCAACAACAGGCCCTAATCTCCTTTCTCCTTTTCTGGGACTATGATTTGAGGTCAAGGCACTTCTGCTGCCACCAAAAACACGGTTTTTGCTCTTCCATGCAATTGCTAGTGTGATAACTTGATTTGGAAAGATTGATTTATTGGTTCAGATTAAATTGCTTGGATCATTTCTTGTTATTTTACCATAGATCTCTCTACGTGCTTTTCTGTTCACAGGTTACTGTTCAGCATTTTCTGTTTGTAGGTCAAAAATTAGGTCAAGCTAGGAAAAGTTCTGTTTTCATGGTAAAGTTAGTCCTTTCTTTGATCAGTTTTCGTAAGTAGATGTGTATATCTCTCACAAGACACCTCAGATCACCATAAATCCATAAAGTAGCTAGCACCAGCTCACTTCTCATATATTTCCCAAGTGATTCACAACATTTCGCCAACCTACCCTAATTTCTGCGTTTTTCTCCATATGCTTCTTTCTTGCCATTTGAACAAAGCCAACCATCATGTTATTTATTGATCTTCCTTGACAAGCTATAGACACCTCAACACCTTCATCTAGCCTTTAGTTACCCTTTTCCATCATTTTTCCACCTTCAAAACTCCAAAAATAGCTCGTGGCCTCCTGCTGTAGATCCCCTGCAACCTCCTGTAGAATTTCCTGTGAGTGATTTTTCGAAGTCTGATCGCTATGAAAGTCTTCAGAAGGGTACTAGGGGCTTCTTAAGTCCTCTCCATACCTTCCTCCACCTCTGCAAAAACCAAATCCACCTTCCTTCGCCACCAAACCTCTGCACAATCACAACCAGATAAATCACAAGCATAATAATTTCACATAAAAATGCTCAAAAGCACAAAAAGATGTTTTCTTCTCATTTCTTTTTAGAAGTAGCTTGAATAAATGAAGTTTACCTTTCTAGTAGTCAATGGCACTCATTTCATCAGTTTTCATCTCTTTGCTTGCAAAAGTAGGGTTAATAGGTAAATTAGGGTTTGCTAGGGTTTGCGTTACATTTTTGTTTTCCTTCTCTTTCTGCAAATAGAATAGCCTCTGTAGAGTTAGCTTTCTTTCATCACAGTGAAAAGCTTCTTCTGAGAATTCATAGAAGTTGGCTTAAGCTCCTAGCAAACTTGCACCAGCTGACCAAGTGACAGCCTGCAGTAAGAGCTAGTACTTGTGCATACAACACCGTTGCTTCCAAGTTTGTTACGAACTACCAAGTTGATAAAAGTAAATTAGGGAGCCCCAGGAGTTGCAACATTATTGCTGCAATATTGGTGCTCACCACTATGGAAGAAAAAATGAATGCCTTGGTGAAAAATGATACATAGGACTTGGTCAAATTACCAAAGGGAAAAGATGTAATTGGCACCAAGTGGGTTTATAAAACCAAGTATAAATCAAATGGCACAATTGATAAGTATAAAGCTCATTTAGTTGCAAAGGAGTATGCATAAAAAGAAAGAATTGATTATATTGAGACATTTTCCCAGTGGCAAAATTGGATACAATCAGGATAGTTCTTGCATTAGCTACACAATACAAGTGGACAATTTTTCAAATGGATGTTAAATAAACCTTTCTAAATGGTTATGTGGATGAAGAAATGTTGAGTAACAGATCCCCCACGTAATGGTTTTGGGGCTTAAAGCCCACAATTTTGGGTAATAGTATGGTAAAGGCTCTGCAAAGTGCATGGAGCACAAATTGTAATGGGTCAAGTCAAAGGGTTGTCCGCCCAAAAATAATGTAAAATAAAAGAGAATGAGTCGGCCTGCCCATGGTCTGCGGACCATGGGAATGTATAAATAGAGCAAGGCTCTAAGGGTAGAAGGTAGATTTTGATTAAGATATGAAGTGTATGGTTTTGTAAAGGAAATTCGCTCAGAGTTTGTAAGTCTGAGTCGGGGTTGGTAGTAGTAAGAGTAGGCTCTGCAGTTATGTGCACAGAGGCCTGGTAGAGTCCGTAGCTATGTGCGTGGACCCCTGAAGCTGAGTACGCAGGGTGTAACTGATTCTACTGAAAATAAGATTAGTAAAGATAAGTGTTTTGGAATTATTGCGCATTGGGTCACAGATCTATATGTTCATGCTTATGTTCTGAGTTTATGCATATTTGTAAGATTTATGCTTGCGCATGTTGGTTATAACTATTGAATGCTTTATTAACAACCTTAAGTATTAGATTGGATCTACAATAAACATATTAATAATAAGA
The DNA here is from genome assembly GCA_000404065.3 of Pinus taeda. Taxonomy (NCBI): domain Eukaryota; kingdom Viridiplantae; phylum Streptophyta; class Pinopsida; order Pinales; family Pinaceae; genus Pinus; species Pinus taeda. The sequence continues at coordinate 54,648 of APFE031025878.1, forward strand.
ATCTAAGAAGTGCCTCATCCCTTAGCTACGCTAAGGCCTGATAACTGTGCAGAGTAGCGTGAGTGTGCGCGTTGGTTCGCGACCCCTCCAGACTTCGTCAAGACATCCCTAGGGTGCGGAAATCTAGTTCCAGCACCCTCCCATACTACCTTGGGTGAGACTTTAGTTTGCACTCTACGGATTGTTGCCGAAAGGGCTGGTAGTGCAGAATTTGTTTGGCTAGAACACTTCTGAACCTGGGTCAGGCCCCATCAAGCCAACAAATGGTTCCATTGTTAGGACCAGGATCTGCCTAAGGGATGCCTAATGTTAGAACACTAGAACCCTATGAAGAAAGAGATTGAAAACTGGCTGGATCAGAAGCTTTACGATTTTGTGGTACAGGAAAACAAAACTCCGTAGATATCTGAGAAGAGGTGGTTAGATCGCTACATATACAAGAAAATCCACTAGATCTTCTTCGCGTCCTTCTCATAAGAACTGTATGAGTGGATTGCAAGGCTAGTTGACAGTCAAGGAAGGTGCAAACTTGATCAACCGTTAGTGTGGACTCCAGAGTTGGTGTGTAGGTTAGAAGCATCTGAAGATAAAATCGCATGAGCAGTAGATCATTGGTTGGATCAGATAATGGGAGGGTTTATCACTAAGTTTGTGATATACACAACCGTGAGCTACAATGAAGTTGAGTGGCGTTTTCTCAAGGGACCACGAGGTGAGTACATCAAATCATCGAATACCTAGATTAAAATGTTGTTATGTGAAAAATGGGTTATGTGAATCCATTGATATCTGGGATAACACAGAGCGGAAAAGGCTACCAAGGGATCGAAGGATTAGAGAACAATCCCCTGATTTCACTTTCACGAGAAAGTGAGGAGGAGCTAGTTGGGTTCTCTCTGAGAAGTGCGGTCTGGTTGATAAAGCAGTGCATTCCACAGTTACCACCTCCATCCATGCCATCACCCACTTCACCTATAGCAACCCCATCTTCACCCACCCATGTCCACCACCTCCAAAGGTTGGAATGGTGAGTGTGATCAAGTTACCCATATTTAGAGGTGTAGGAAATGAGGAACCAGATTAATTCTATTTCATGGTAAAGGCAGTATGGAAAGCCCAAGGTGTTACAGATGATAACATCAAAAAGGCTAAGGTTTTGATTACGCTACAGGATCACGTGTTGACATGGTATATCAAGCACTCTAGCGATCGTCCAAATACCAGAATAGCGGAGATCGAGGATGCATTAAACAAAGAGTTTAGCTGACTAAAATTGGAAACTCAGTCAATCATCGGATTTGAGGAAATTGTGATGCTTTTAGGCGAGACTCCATTGGATCTGGATTAGCATCTGAAGAGTATGATCTGTGAGGCTAATTTGACGCTTTCAGATGCACAGTGCCATGCCTGGTTTGTGGCTTCCCTGACACCACACCTAAGGACATCGCTGTCACAACAGAAGATCTCAACCTAGGCTGAAGCATTAGAGATAGTGATGAGATTGCATGAAACCCCAATACAAGATTCTGGGTTGGGAGTTCAACAAATCCACACGCAACTACAAAACCTATGCTTGGAGATGTGGAGTTTGAAGCAATATATGGTGCTTCGGCTAGAAGCGCAAGAAGAAGTGTGGTGCATAAAATGTAGAAGCTAGGGCCACAATAAGGATCACTGTCCAGTATTCGTGAACTTTTTGGTAGGAGGAGGACCAATGCCGCTGAGGCCAGAGGTACAGGCAGGACCAAGTGTGGTGCCCTCACTTTGGTGCGTGATCTATCAGGTGGGAGGAAAGCACACCACAGAAAACAGTCATCTATTGCAGAAGTTTACCCTAACCCCCCAGCAACTATTTTGCAATTTTTGTAGATCGGTGGGCCACGATGAATGAGACAGTCAAAGTTATGAATTGGTGATGGATTGAACACCTACCTACAGGATGCAAACTGAGGCATAAGGTCAGGATCTAGCCACAACAATAGCACACAGTGGGTTCTAGGGGCGAGGACGAGGACGAGGGGGAACATAACCTGGTCAAGGTCGCGGACAGTTAATCTGCTACAATTGTGGAGGACCTGGGCACTACGCGCATGGCTGTACTAACCCAACTAGGATATCATGTTCATACTATGAGCAGTTCGATCATGAAATGATAGATTGTCCCATGCTGATAGCATAGATATGCGATAAAAGGGTAGCACAGCCTACACCAACATAGAATATCCAAATGATGAGGTATGAACCACGCAAAGAAGACCCCAACGTGAACATGATGCTCAGAAGTGGCACAGCCATAGGGGAAGATAAAGAGAAATGACCTAAAGAAAATATATGGGTTCGAAAGATCCCTAAAAAGCAACCTAAATTCGACTTGGAACACGCAAAGGAGCTGTTTATGGAAGCTAAGAAGAGCTTCGCGGAGGTCTCTACTTCAAGTAGTAAGGATCAACCTGAGCCGGAAATGTATCCCTCTATGCTAACTACCTTTTTAGAGATATGCATAAAGTTGCTACGTGGCAATAAGGCAGTCAGGGGATTAAAAGAGCTGATAACCTGTTGCGTATGATTAGGTGAACCACGCATGGTATGCAAACAAGGAAGGCATGCTTTGCGCACCGGGCAGGAAATGCGCTTGACGACGCAGATTGGTGACTTTGAAATGGATCAGGGCATCCTAGGCTTGGGTTTGGATGCGAATGTGCTACCTAAATAGACATGGGGATGCATGGCTAGGCCTGCATTACAACAGTCTCCTATTCAATTACAAATGGTGAACCAACAAAAGATTTTGCCCATGGGGAGATTGCAAGGAGTAACAGTGGATATAGAAGGCACAAGCACACAAACCGACTTTGAGGTAATAGAAATTGTGGATGATATCAAACCTTACCCTGCGTTGCTAGGAGTAGACTAGGCCATAGATATGCATGGAGTCATAAACTTAAAGAAGCGGAGGATGATATTTGAGAAAAAATCCATATGCGTAGTTATTCCGCTAGATCCAGCTGAAGGAGCACGCTACATTGAAACCGTACGTGACGATGGAAGCGATGATGACTTCGATTATATCTAAAAAATAACTGTGCAAGATTAGGATTGGGTAAAGCCGTCTGCGGAGGGGCGAATATCGTGGGAGTGCGCAGATTCCAGCACCTTGGATTCAGATGAAGAAGACAAATGCTGGTATAATCGATTGAACAAAGTAACAACATTAAACTGCAACATGATGACTAGGTTGCTATGTTGCGTAACAGCCCAAGATCAAGATGTACCGACATATGATGGGTTGATAGTGGTGGATGAATTCTTGAACAAGTTTGAGAGCGCAGCACCACAACACCAGAGGTTGGATGCATTAAAATGGGCGCTGCATGTGATGCCTATGCATTGGTGGGGAACACATGAAGGAACCTTTGAAGGCTGGCATGGCTATAGGAGGATGATGCAGATAAGGTTTGGGACGCCGGAACTATGAATAACCGAGAAATATGATTGATGACATGACCTGTGCGTGCACCTCACAAAATGGACCAAAGCCTATGGAGAAGAACCCCAGCCGGAGTGGGTACACTTATTTTATCATACCCTAGATGTCATCCCAAGGAACTAGTATACTGAGAAAAAACTTTGACATGGTACAAGTGAATGGGATATCTTGCGCGAAGGATTTTTATTAACGTTCTTATTTGAGGACCAATTGATGGATACTATTGACGATGCGCTACAAGTTGTGAAAGCTGCCATTTTCAAAATACCACAGGAACCAGAAGAAATACTTCAACCAGTATGGTCACATTAGTTAAGCCAGGCTTGAGAATGTTACAATGTGCAAGTAGAGGATGATGATGATGACCCCAGGAACATAAATATTTCAAAAACAGAGGGGATTCGTGAGGTTTTCAAACCATCGATTGAGGACCCCGACATCACCGTGCCACTGAAAATGAAACAAGTGAACATTCATACGGATGTAGAGCCGAAGTACGCAATGCTTGGGGACTATTGGGATGACACCACGGTGAATAAGTTCAGCAATTTACTTTGTGAATATTAAGACTTATTCCTGACCAAAATAACTGAGTTAAAGGGATCCTCAATGACCTAGGGATGATGAAGATAACTCTGAAACCAGACATGAAACCAATGAATCAACATCCTTACCATTTGAATCCGAAGTATAAGGAAAAGGTTCATGAAGAATTGGACAAAATGATTGCAGCGGGAATTATTGAACCTGTGGAAGAATCTGACTGGGTGAGTCCTATGATAGTGCAGGAGAAAAAACAGAAGGGTGAAATTGAAATCTGCGTGAACCTCTAAAAACTGAATGACGCCTGTGTTCTTGACCCATTCCTGACGTCATTTACAGATGAAGTTCTAGAGAATGTTGGTGGACAGGAAGCATATTCATTTACGGATGGGTTCTCAAGGTACCATCAGATAAATATTGCATCAGAAGATAGAAGCAAGACTACCTTTGCGACCGAATGGGCATGTTTTTAGTACACTGTTATGCCCTTTGGGTTAAAGAATGCTCCAACGATATTTTCATGCGTAGTAGTGGCTGTGTTCAAGGAATTCATCCATAAGTTTTTGGAAGTTTATTTTGACGATTGGACTGTATTTGGGCTAGTCAAGAAACACATCGCGAGCTCACGATTGATGTTGGATACATGCCGATGACACCAGATTGCGTTGAACCTTAAGAAGTGCACTTTCCTCATCCCCTTTGGAAACTTGCTCGGCCATGTGGTTTGCAGATAAGTCCTGATGGTGGACCCTATGAAGATTGCAGTCATACTCAATCTGCAAGTGCTGCGAAGTGTCAAACAACTCCACACCATGTTGGGACACACTGGCTACTATCGCAAGTTTATTAAGGGCTATGCACAAATCACGGCACTAAAGGAACAATTGTTGAAAAAATATGCTACGTATTGTTGGAATGATGATTGTTAGAAAAGTTTGGAGATTCTCAAGGAAAAAATGGCGTCCGCCCCCATTTCGGTTTTTCCAAAATGGGACATCGAATTTCATGTACATGTTGATGCATCATATATCGCATTGGGTGTTGTAATCATGTAGGAAGGCACAAAAGGCATTGATCACCCAATTGCATTCGCAATTCGATGGTTGTCCAAAGTGTAAAATAACTATTCTAATACCAAGCACGAAGGATTGGCGATGGTATACGCACTTCAGAAATACTGCCACTATCTGCTTGGCAGGCACTTTAATGTTGGGTTGTGTTATATTCTTTCCACGACTAACCTACGTAGTGAATCGGGGGTGGAGACCCCCTTCGTTGCGCCGATTGCGCAGTGGGGGGTTTGAGGGGGGCGGGTAGCCCTCCTCTACGGGGTTCGGGGCAGTGCCCCGAGAAATTTTTTTTTTTTGGACCCTATATTAGGTTGGGCAAACCTACCTATGGTTTTCGGTCCATGGTTTTGGACGCGATGG
>APFE031025881.1:0-11486 GCA_000404065.3 Pinus taeda
AGAAGCCTACACCAGAGTATAGTAGTTCGGTCTGGAGTAGAGTAGGATAGGCTAGTGTGTGCTAGGCTAGCCTAGGCTAGTGTGTGATAGGGTAGGCTAAGCTAGAGTAGGCTATGCTAAAGTAGGTCAGGCTAGGGCTAGAGTAAGTTAGGTTAGGCTAGGCTAGGCTAGGCTAGGCTAGAGTAAGTTAGGCTAAAGTATTCTAATCTAGATTAGGTTAGGCTAGGTTAGAGTAGGTTAAACTAGGTTGGGCTAGGCTAGAGTAAGCTTGCTCAAGCTAGGTTAGGCTAAGTTAGGCTTGGCTAAAGTAGGATAGGCTTGACTAGTGTAAATTCATGGGGGTTTCACTTATTGAACCTTTGACATATGACATGCATTTGTGGAATACTAAACACTACCCTTATTTTTACTACATATTGGAAAATACCTCTAAAAATCACATTATTTAGGCTAGGCTAGGATAGAGTATGCTAGGCGAGAATAGGCTATGCTAGGCTAAGCTAGTATAGAGTAAGTTATGTTAGGTTAGGCTACGATAAATTAAGATAGCTATGTTAAGCTAGAGTTTGTTAGGCAAGGCTAGGCTAGTCTAGGCTAGAGTAGGCTAGGCTAGAGTAGGTTAGAGTAGGCTAAACTAGAGTATAATAGGTTGGTCTACAGTAGAGTAGGATAAGCTAGTGTGTGCTAGGTTAAGGTACTGTGTGATATCCTAGGATAGGCTAGAGTAGGTTATACTAAAGTATGCTAGGCTAGGGCTAGGTTAGGCTAGGCTAGGGTAGGCTAATCTAGCCTAGGCTAGGCTAAGCTAGGGTACGCTAGGCTAGGGCTAGACTAGGCTAGGCTAGGCTAGGGCTAGACTAGGCTAGGCTAGGCTAGGCTAGGCTAAGTTAGCCTAGGATAGGCTAGGCTAGGGCTAGAGTAAGTTAGGCTAGGTCAGGTTGGGCTAGGCTAGGTTAAGCTAGGCTGGGTTAGGCTAGTGTAGGAAAGGCGAGGTTAGGCCAGGCTACAGTAGGTTAGGCTAGGCTATGGTAGGATATGTTAGGCAATGGTAGGTTAAGTTAGATTAGGCTAGGATTGGCTAGGTTAGAATAGTCTAGGATATGCTAGGCTAGGCTAGTCTAGGTTAGTTTAGGCTTGAGTAGGCTAACCTAGCCTAAGCTAGCCTACAGTAGGGTAGCCTAGCTTAGTTTAGGCTAGAGTAGAGTAGGATATTCTAGTGTAGGCTAGAGAAAGTTAGGCTAGACTTAGGTAGACTATGCTAGGATACGATTTTCTAGACTAGGCTATGATGGGATAGCTTAGGCTAGGGTATGCTAGGATAGGTTAGGATATGTTAGGATATGCTAGAATAGGCTAGGCTAGGGTGGGCTAATGTATGTTAGGATATACTATGTAGAGTAGTCTAAAGTAGGCAATGTTAGGATCTCCTAGGATATAGTAGGTTAAAACAGACTAAGAAGGCTAGGCTAGGATGAAGTTGGCTAGGATGGTGTAAAGAAGGTAGTCTAGACTAGAGTAGGCTAGGCTAGTATAGGATTAGAGTAGGATAGGCTAAGCTAGAGTATCTTATAGTGGTCTAAGATAGGATAAACCAAAGTAGGCTAGTCTAGCCTAGGGATCAGTAGACATACATATGAAATAGGCGGGCATATACCCTTACCCTTTCAAAAGCAACCTCAATACCTTCTCGATCGATAAGCCAACATTCACTTTAGTGGCTGACATTGATTCACCATGTCTTGCTATTAAGGAAAAAATGATTCTTCACCGACTCAATTTCTATCATTCCCTCCCATCCAAGGATCGAGTAGATGTGGAATGGAATTAGCTGCAGAATGTGAAAACAAGGAAAAATGAAATATGGATTATGGAATGTGAATGTAAAAATAAAATGGAAATGAGTTATGACAGTGAAATGGAATGAGATGTAAGATAAAATGAAAAATAGGGTGAAATGGGGTGAAATTGTAAAAAGAGAAAATGTAAATGAAATATGATAGTGAGATGAAGTAGAACAGTAAAAAAATGAAGACAGAATGAGATGGAATGAGATGATGAATTTGCTGACTCTAAATTGCAAATGGATGTAGATTTTTTGTCAATACTTATTATAGAAAGGAAATGGAAAATATAGGATGTCAGAAATCTCTAATTTTCATCCTGTATTTTCTGTATAAGTATGCCAATCAATGATTGGTTTTCAACCTCATACAATTTATTTATTTAATTTTTCTTTTTATCAATCATTTCTTAGGAAAAAGAAAGACTAATTTAATGGAGAAGAAGAATTCTTCTTCACTAGCTTCATTTCAAAGTTATTCTGGAAAATCTTAATGAAATCCTCTCTTGAAATTGGTTTTTGATATATCTTCAACTAATGACCATTCACAAGAAGAGGTATTTTGCTTCCATCTATCATCCTTATCTTAACTACTTCATTATTAAAGAGTTATTCAATCTCATATGGCCCAATCCAATGAGTTTGAAACTTCCATTGAAAATATTTGAACTTTGAATCAAATAACAGTGCCCAATCTCCTGCTTGAAACTTCTTCTCCTTAATATATTTATCATGCCATTTAGCCCTTTGTTGTTGGACTATATTGGTTCTTTGGACTGCATCTTGCATGATTTCATCAAGTTCATTGAGTTGCTCCAATCTATGTTTTTGTGGCTCTGATAAATCCAGTCCTAATTGGACTGCCATCTTGAAAGTTTTGATTTGAAACTCTATAGGGAACATGGCTTGCTTCCCATAAACAAGTTCATAGGGTGTATGTCTCATTGTGTTCCTCCATGTAGTTCTATAGTCCCATAAGGCTTCAGGAAGCCCTTCTACCCAATCTCTTCTATGTAGATTCACATTCTTAGTGAGAATTCCTTCAATCACCTTATTTGTAGATTTATCTTGACCATTTTCTTGTGGATGATTAGGAGTAGATTTCCTATGTTTGATCTTGTAATCTTCCACAAGACCCTTCAACATTTTTTATGTAAATTGAGATCCCTGATCTATCACAATTTATCTTGGAACACAAAAACGAGTGAAGATGTCCTCAAAAAGAAAATTAACTACAAATTTTTAATTAGAAAAAGGTAATGCTTTGGCCTCTACCCATTTAGTGACATAATCAATGCATACCAATATATACTTCTTTTGCTTAGATGAAGGATTAATTGGCACAACAAAATCTAAGGCCCATTTTTCAAAAGGTTCAATGAGCACTTGAATTTGTAGTGGCATTTCATTTGAAGGAGTAGGTTTCCCTACCCTCTAGCAACTGTCACACCTCTTAACATATTATTTGGCATATTTGAAGATTGATGGCCAATAATATCCTAAATAAAGGATTTGATAGGCTATCCTCTTGTCAGCAAAGTGTCCACCACACGGCTCATCATGATATGTATTAAGAATCTCAGACATTTCATCTTCCCTAAAACATCTTCTGATCATAAGATATGGGCCTATTTTATACAATTCATTAGTCATCCATGAATATCTTGCAATTATCTGAATGATTTTTCTTTTCTCTCTAGGAAACAAATGTGAAAGCAATTTCCTTGTGACTAAGTAATTAGCAATATATGAAAACCAATGAGTTTGAGTAATCATTGCAAAAAGATATTCATTGGGAAACTTATCTTCAACCAGAGAGTCATCTTTGATATTTTAAATTCTAGACAAGAAATCAACAACTGTGTTTTGTTTTCCAAGTCTATCTAGCACAATAATATTGAATTCTTGCAAGAGTAAAAGACATTTTGTAACTCTGCCATTAGTAATAGGTTTATTCATTAAGTATCTAATTGCAGAGTGAACTGTATGAACAAAGGTTTCATAGCCAGTTATATAATGTCTAAACTTGTTGATTGCATGAACAACAACTAAAAATTCCTTTTCAATCACAGTATAATTCAACTCAATGGGAGTGAAATTCTTACTTATATAGTAGATGGCATAGGGAATCAAGTCTTTTTGTCCTAATACAACTCCAAGAGCTATATCTGAAGCATCTCTTGAAATGTGAAAAGGTAGTTTCCAAATTGGACCTCTCAAGATGGGTGCTTTAGAAATTTTTGTTTTTAAGGTCTCAAATTCTAACTAGTAGTCAGGATTCCAATTGAATTCATAATTCTTGGTGAGTAATTTGAAGAGTGGGGATGCTATTTTAGTGAAATTTTCTATAAATCGTCTATAGTATCTTGTAAATCCTAGAAAACTTCAAACATCCTTTTGTCTATTTGGAATTGATAATTTAGAGATGACTTCAACTTTAGATTTATCAACTTTAATCCCATCTCCTGAAATGTGATGCCCTAAAACAGTACCTTCTGTAAACGTCATAAAAAATTTTTCATGGATTAGTGAAAGGTTTGCATCCTTACATCTTTTAAGAACTTTCTCCAAATTATCCAAAGATTCTTCAAATGTACTCCCATAGACTATAAAGACATCCATATATACCTCTACATAATCATGTATTAGATTAGAAAAAATTCCTAGTACTGTTGTTTGGAATGTTGTAGGTGCATTACATAACCCAAAAGGAAGTACTCGGTAGGCATAGGTTCCCCATGGACAAGTAAATGTATTTTTATCTTGATCTTCAGGTGCCACCTAAATCTGATTATAACCACTAAAACCATCCATGAATAAGAAATACTTCTTACGTGCTAATGTATCTAACACTTGATTTACAAGAGGCAAAGGAAAATGATATTTATTCAATTCTCGGTAATCAATGCACACCCTCCATTTACCATTCTTTTTAGGCACAATTACTAAAGGGGAAACACATTGGCTATCTGAAATTCGGTAAATGAAGTTTATATTCAGCAGTTTTTGTAACTCTTCTTTCACAATTTCCCTAAGATTTAGATTCATCCTTCTCTGAGGTTGTCTGATAGGTATACAATTTTACTCAATGTAGATGTGATGTGTACAAGTCTTAGGACTAATTTCTTTCATGTCAGTATATTCCCATGCATATGCAGTAGAATGTTGTTGTAATTTGTTGATTATCTTTTCCTGTTGTAATTTCTCCAAGTTATTGTTTATGTTCAATGTTCTCCCTAGAAATATTTCAGTTGTAGAAATACCAAATTCTTCCATAGAATAAAGAGACATCTGCCTAGATGACAAATATTCAATATGGGGTTTTTCTTGAAATTTATCATGTTCATATTCTAGAGATGAGTCAAAATTTTCCATTGTTTTTAATATTTGACTATCTTCACTAATATCTGAAAAAGTAAAGAGAGGCTGAATGTCATTTTCATCACCAATCCATTATTTGTTACCTATTTCTATGATTTTTCTCACTGGAGGATATAGAGTGAATTTATTTGTTGAATTCCATCAGAAATATACATATCACCAAATCTACGGTAAATGAAGGAATCAGTTGTGGCCAGCCAAGGTCTTCCTAATATGAGTGGATGTCCTCCTATATTGTTCTTGGGGGTCAAGATCATAAAATCAACAAGTTATTCCCAAGAATCTAAGGATACTGAAATGCATTCTAATCTCCATTTGGTTTGATTACAGATCTATCAACTAATTGTAGTAATGTAGATGTGTAAAGAAGATTAAGAATTTTGAGTTGTTCCATGGTTTGTTTGTTCATGATGTTTATTACTACCCCTAAATCAATCAATGTATTTGGAATTTCAACTCCATTGATATGTGTTTTCACAATTGGACTTCCTAGATCTACATATTTTTGTATGGAAATTTTTCCCATCATTATATCTGATATTTTTCACCCCCGGTGAATTCTTTTTGTTTCTTTTGCTTTTCTTCCTGGTTTCTTTATGCTCAACTCCTTTATTGTTTTAGCTAGTATTGAAATCTCCTTAATGGCTTGTAACAAAGGAATTTTGATACAGACATTTTTTACATCATCTAGAAAATCATAATTAGGCAACATGATTTGCTTTTCTTCTCCTCTATCAACTTGTAATCTTTGAGGAAAAGGACGTGCATAAGTAGATACTAGCTGCTCAATGATAGGAGTTGAGTTCACTGGTTCTTTTTGTTTTCATGTTCAACATTTTGGTTTTCGAGAGATGTTTCCTCAAAACTTTTATTGGGTTGTAGAGAATCTTCCTCGGAATTGTCTTGTTCATGAATAACTACAGCAGGCCTTTCCTTTTCTAATACCCTACCAAATCTTAGTTGAAAATCATTGGGATCTCGAGGAGTGATCATATAAGTTAGAAATTTTTGTCCTTCCACCATGTAAGTACTCTAAGGATTTTTATTGTTGGGGTTTGGTAATGGTTGGGCAAGTAGTTGATTTGGTCTCTGCTGAAATGGCAGTAAGAGTTGAGGATTTTGGTTTTGTTGTGGAATTTGTTCTGGATTTTGTTATGGAAATGGTAATGAAAGTTGAGGGTTCTGATTTTGAAGTTGTGGCTACTAATTTTGTTGTGGAATGTGTGAGGAAGGACAATTATGATATGATGGAAGATATTGATAATATTGAGAAAATATCCCATAAGGATTTTGTACTCCTTGTACCCAAGGTTGAGATTGAGATTTAGTTTGAGGCCAAGGTTGCTACCAAGAATTCCAATTTGGTGGGGGCTAAAGATACATTTGATTGTTAAATCCTTGATTTTGTGGCCCCTGCCAAGGTTTTCTAGAGACAAAGCAAAGAGGTTTTGTTGAATTTGGAACTGTTTCTTCTTGAAAAACAACCTTAAGACTTGGAATTGAAGGAAAGCCTTTGATCTCATGATTCTCTGAGCAAATCATACAAGTCTCTATAATTTTTGCATCCAAAGGGAATTCTCTTAGAGCATGTTTTTTTTGCATTTTGGAAAAAAAATAGCTAAAGCATCAGCCTCAGTTTTCTTATTGTTTTGCAACTTAAGGGTGTCTATTTGCTCACTAATACTCCCTAGAATATCTATGTTGAATTCATCAAGCATATTACCAATTTTTGCCCTACTCACTGATCCAGTTGTAGATTTATTTACTCTAACAAGAGAAGGATCTCTTGGACGTTTCCTAGTTTTCGATTTCCCTCTTGAGAGATGAACACATAATTCTCCTATGTCATTTAATGGGAGTTGAGAGATATATCCCTTCCCCATCATGTTAAGGATATCTATCCACTCATCTCTAATGAATTTTAATAAAAGATATTTTAAAGTATCTTCATCTAAATTTTCCATCTTTTCTCTTTTCAAATTATAGTTTAATCTTTCAATCAAATCATCTAAATTTTCATCCTCTCTTTGCATCATTTTGACCACTTCATCTTTGTGATTAGCATGCATGCAATAATCCAAATACCTATCCAAAAACACTTTTTTCATGTCATTCCATGTTCTAATGGATTAAGTGACTAACCCCATGACCCAATTCAAAGAAGCTCCTTTCAGTGTTGAAGGGAACAACATAAGTTTTTGAGAATCTTCTACAGAATCATAGGTTCTGCATAATACTTCAAACTCAAATAAAAATGTTTCAGGATCCTCACATTTTAACCCATGGAAATTTGGGAGGACAGAAGGTGAGATATTTTTCATTGTCGCATTTGTTTCTTCATCCACTATACGGTATCCAAAAGAATTATCTATTTCCCTATTTCCTCTGCCTCCTCCATTATTTCCTCTACCTCCTCCATTATTTCCTCTACCTCTTCCTCTACCCCCTCCTCCAAACAGTGTGAATTCTCCATCCTCTCCTTCTTTTACCATTATAGTTTCTTTAGAGTTAGTATAAGGCTCAACCTGCAAGGTTACTTTGTCTTCCTATGGTTCTTCTATTAATAGGATATGGGAGAGAGGTTCTACTTCTTCTTATACACCAGGTATTACTAATTCTTCAACTAAAATGTGCTCCCATGTGGAGGTGAAAAATGGTACTCCTCCTGTTGGAGACCCAAGATTTTTCTCTGCTAGGACTGCCTTCGTACATGAAGTAGGAGATTATTTTGATTGGATTTCTGCCCATGGAATTTTAGGAGTTCTATGGCTGGGAGTATGAGCTTGAGGTGGAGGTGTATCTCTTCTTGTTATTGGTGTAGTAGGGGGTGTTGTAGGAATTGAACACTTGCCTCTAGCTATAAATCTACCCCTAGATTCTCTTTCTCTATGCATATCAATTTTTTTTCTAATGTAAGAGATAAGGTTACCTAGTTACACTTCCCCAGAAATGGTGCCAAAATGTTTAGTCAATTTAATGTCCTAAATTGCTTTGCATAAATTATCAATCGAGGCTCATAAGTTGATGAAGTGTAGTGCACTATATGTGCTAGTTAGCCCTATTACTTCATTGTTTTGTATTTTATATTGTTTTGGGGGTTTCTGTTCTTTGATTCCTAATGATATACAATTTGAACTATGAGAAACTAAATCTAGATTTCGTAAAGGTGAACCAAGAACTTAAAACTAGTCAAAATCTAAGTTAAAAGAAGGAAAAACAGATCAACCGTCCTATCTTCTCATCTAATCCTAATTCATGAATAATTCTTAAAACTAGAAAGTAAAGTTATAAGTCATGTTGGAATAAATATAGAAAATGAAATTAACTGAAGTACTTCTAGTTACTCTAACCTTCAATTTTGAAAGATAACCTCCTTGAGATGGAATTCAAGCAACTTTTGTACATCATGATCTAGTAAAAACTAAATAAAAACATGCAGATGGTAACTGATTGGTTTCAACCCTTATGTAAAGTGAATGCTCAACCATTAAGTTTAGGATGGATATCAGCTTGAAATTGTGACCAAAAACATTCATTAATACAGTGCATTGACAACCTAAACTAATAAATAAATAACAAAAACAGTGAGTAAGCTAATCAACAGTGCATCCTCATTACTTTCAATCTTACTCTGTTTAGAAACAAAGACATTTCCTTTATGAAATGGATTGGGGAAGAAAAATTGAATTCTAACATTACGCTACTGATTAAAACTAAAAGAAATCAAACTACAAGAAATCCTAAGTTATAAACACTACTAAAAGGAAATGAGGAATTTAAAACTGAACAGAATGAAGAAAACCTCTTTCAACATAGGGGCGCTCTACAACTAACTAGGTTCAACTAACTAGGTTCAGCTACTAAGTTAATTCAAATGCTCCTTCAAATGATCTTCAGTCAAGACACGGCTTTGTATTATAAAACAGGAACAAAAGTCCAAAATTAAAACGCTAATAAGTTTAAAGTTAATACATCAAAAACTTTGAACTCCCTCTAATTCTATTCAACTGGTATTTAAAAGAAAATATTCATAACGGTCTTTTGAGTAAAATTAGTTACAGATGGTCTACACGTATTACAACCAGTCTACATAAATGTTTGATCAGATATAGGTTTCTTTAATTCGAACAAGGTGGTTGCACATAATTGTTGACACAGGTGGATGATCTAAGTTAATGCTTCAACAGATCTATTGGATTTATTAATTAACCACGAAAGCGTAGACAAAGAGTCCTATTGCTTCTAGGTTTCATACGTTTGATTCCACCTTTGACTGTGGTCTTGAGCTAGCTTTTTTATCGATCTGGGCTAGGTGACTAGGATAGGATCCATGTCGAGATGATTCCTGTAACTTGACACCTGTAACTTGTTGAACTATGGAAGTAGCTACGGAACACACAATTAGTTGTAGAATAGGCTGTGTTCCGTAGCTAATTTGCAAAAACTTATTTCAAATAGAAAAAACATAATAGTATAACATTTCAATCATTTAAATTCCTCCTTGAGACAAAATCTATCATTTATCAGTGATGGGGATCTGTCTTTTATGGAAACAAGAGAAAGAAGTGAGAAAATTTTTCAAGGAAAGAGTAATTCTAAGGTCCAACACAGGGTATTATCCAAGCCTGCTGGCAACGAAGAAACACTAGAGATGAAACTAAGGCTCTTTAAGCAAGGGACTTGGCCCACCAGGGATGAGAGGTGACGATAATAATGTTTAGGGAGAAATCACAGGCTTGTGAACAAGTTTCTCAATCCATATAATCCTTGGGAAACATGGATTCCCGACTGGTCATTGAAAAATAATATTTATTGAGAAGTGGGACCACACAGGGCCAAGTGGGCCTAGTATAGGTTCATGGATGGAATGTAGCAACCAATGATGTTCCTATCATAGACAAGGTGAAAGGAAAGGACCAAAAAAAATATCTACTTCAAAATATTGAATTGATCCTATTGAGGTCTAGCGTTGGGGATGCTTACGTAAAATTTGATCCTAGAGCTAGGGCTTCGGATTCCGAAAGATTCCAATGTTAGAATTTCCACAAATCTGGAGGAGAGGGAGGGGACCCACCAACGTAGTAGCCTATAGGAGATCAAAGTTTTTCCTTGGGTCAATTCCCTAGAAATTGATGGCCTAGGTTACCTAATGGGGCTAGACTTGGGGGAAAATAGGAAAGTGGTAGAAGGAGGGTTAAAATGATCACCCTTTCTAAGGGAGCAGTGCCTAGTTCACTTGGGGATATGGAATCAAGGATAATGATGAGTAAGAACTTGGTTTCTTGATCAAGGAGGCCCGAAAAATCAACTTCGTCCAATGTTGAGAGAAAGAAACAAAAAAGTGATCGTCAAGCATTTATTGTTATGAAACCAGCTCAAAAAAGATAGAAAAGATATATTAACGCCTTAGAATTCAGCCTCTTCGAGGGGGCAACCTCCTTTACATTACATAAATGAACAATTCTTCGAATGATACAAATGAAAAGACCTCATTTCTATATATAGGAGTCTAAGGGGTCATAACATAATCAGAGCCGACATAACAATAATAATGTAAGGGCACAATAATAACAATAGTGGGTTTCTATGGGGCACAATAGTAACAATATGGGCACTACATGGGTACATCAATATAATAAGTGGGTTGTACTAATAACAATAAGGGGTTACACTAGTAGTATAGGGGCTAAACATGCCCCTCTCCTTCAAAAAGCATTGTCCTCAATGCTTGAGTAGTTCTTAATGCTTCTGTATAAAATTCTTGTCCTCCCATGTGGAATATTTAGTGGGTAAGTTCTTCCACTTGATGAGATACTTTGAAATTGATCGATTTCGTAGCTGTCGAGTTCTTGTTTCTGTGATTGTTCCAGGTTCCAATATGATTTTTCCTTCCTCTTCAATTTCTGGCAATATTGTTTGAATTGGGATCTTTTGCAACTTTTGAAGTGGCTGTATTTCTTCGTCCTTCTTCCATTCATCCCTTGCTTCGTTTATCCAATCTGGTTAGATAATAGAAATAGCACAAAACAATGCTTCCACATCCTCATCCTTGAAGAGTCTTCCCATTCAGGAAGGTCGCCATTTTTTAAGTGCATGTAGTATTGCCAACATTTCCTTCTCATAAATAGCTTGCTTGAGATGTAGCAGTAAAAATACCCAATCACCTACATCAAAACATTTTTCACTACGATGTTGATCTACCTATTGTTTCATTTGATTTTGCATTGAAGTGGCGTTATCCTTTAAAAGTTGGAGAACTTGTTGT
>APFE031025882.1:8510-29527 GCA_000404065.3 Pinus taeda
GTGATGTTCCACTGCTTGAAAGTTAGAATTTTCTCTTAAATATGATGTGATGGATGGTGGTTCATACCCATAAAGTGCTATAAATGGGGTCATTTTTGTTGCTATATGGAAGGAAGTGTTATATCACCATTCAACGAGAGGCAACCATTTGACCCATTATTTCTGTTTATCAGATACAAAGCAACGAAGATATCCTTCCAAACATTTGTTTACTATCTCAATTTTCCCATCAGATTGAGGATGATAAGATGAGCTATGAGCTAACTGAGTATTGAGACAAGAAGATAATTATGTCCAAAAATTTCTAGTGAAAATGGGATCTCTGTCACTTACAATAATCTTTGGGTTTCCATGTAGCTTTTGAATTGTTTCCATAAATGCAGTAGAAACTGTACTGGCTTTAAATGAATGTGATAATGCACAAAAGTGTGCATACTTGGTAAGTTTGTCAACTACCACCATGATGTCACTAATTATATTGTTTTTAATTTGTCTTATTGGAATTTTATATAATTGGTATGATTCACAAATGTTTTTTCATGTTTTTTTTCCAATGGAAACATTTTTACACTTAAAACTAAGTATTTCCAATCTTGTAATTTATAATGTAACAATTAAAATTTTAACATATTTGTTTAATTCCAAGTTACAATAGACTTCTTCTATAGGCTTTGGATAGACATTAGGATGGATCAAAAGATTGTAATTCTAAGCATACATTATCAATTTTGTACTCGTGTTGTACTTTTGTGACCTCAAACATGTTTTTCTAATGTAAAACGTTTTCTACTCTAGATAATATAAAAGTTCATTTTGAATCCTAAAGGTGAGCAATCCATTAAGAATGATTATTTATAACTATATTTTTTTAAAGATATCAATCTAAATATACTCATTATCTTCTTTCTTAGATGATATTGTGAGTATCAATCTAAAATAACTCACAAAATGATAGAAAATGGAGAAGGAAAATCATATCTTTGTTATATATGTGTACTAATAGGCCTACTATAACCATTTCCAAAGTTTTTCAATATAGTAAAATGACCTCCCTTATTTTCATTATGCAACATATCTGCATAAATATAAATTCTTAAAACATGGTGTACAATACCTATGATAATAAGGATTCAAGGTGACAATCCTTCTTAAATAGGAAAATGAGAAGAATGTCCTAAAAATGAGAAAATAGGGAATTTAAAAAGAACATTGAAGATTTATTTTAGAAAGTTTCACAAGAGCACTCCATGAATAAGTTGATTCTTCCGTACTTACATAAAATGGTTGAGATGAAGGAATTAAAGGGAAGAAATATATGATTAGATATTAGATACTTATTGGTTTATTGATTATTTCACATGTTTTGTGTTTAGGTTTATATCGAAATCAATATAAATAATGTAGTGATAAATCTATGAGGACTTTAACAATGAGAAAATTATGTATTAATATGTAAGCTTCAATTCTTGACATGAAAGGTAAACTCATGTTTACTATATTTAAATTCTAGTTCTTGTGACATTATGTAAACAAACAGGAGGTCTTATATGCACGTGTAAAATGTTGATTACGTCTTTTTATGGACAATAAGAGAAACAAATGGGCTTACATGGATCCATGAGAAGGTTTCATTTTTCTTCATGGATAATGGAAGAGTTACTTTTCTTTTCAATGGTAATTCTAAACAAGTTTTTAAGTGACTTTCTCTCTTTTTGAAGTTTGACATGAAGAGCAGAGGTTTGAGGCTTGACAAGGAGGACAATATGGCTATTGATGGAGCCATATTAACTGTAGATAGCCATGGTGACAAATTTCAGTGTAACAATAATAAATATCTATTTTTATGTACTTATAAGTAAATTACTTAAAACACACATGTATTTATTATTGTAAACATGTTGTATTAGTTAGGTGAAATGTGAAAACATGAATTTTAGTGACTACCTTGTGATAAATATGTACAAAAAATAATATTTCTTTAGTTTTCCATTAAGAAATAATCAAATATATTATTTGTCAAAAAGTTAAATCTAATATAGTATGATTTTTGTATTATTTAACTCATATTTAATATTAAAAAGATATAAGTTTAAACCACAATAGCAAATAAATAACCAAAATAACGCCAAAGTGTTATATCTTTATTACTAGAAAAAATTTCACTTGCCTCTTTATGGAAGAACTTCCAATAGAAAAAATCTCCAACCTCAAGTAAATTCACGAGCTTATTTAACATTTCTTCCTCATCTTTAGAGAGATAAATTTCTAATTTAAACTAGCAAGAGTTGCTATAAATATTAAAATTTAAATTTCTTGAAACTCCCATAACTTTATTGATAAATTAAATTTATTAAAATATAAATATTTTTAAGTTATATTAAATCTAAATTAATTATAAAAGAATCTGACTTAAGTTTTTTAAATTTAACAATAGATTGAATTTTATAAATAAATATAGATCCACCTTAATAATGAATCTACCAAGATGTACATGTAAATCTATTTTTAGAATGAAAAACTTGAAAAATGATGTACATGTCAAAATAATTAATCTCTTTTAGTGCTTCATAAATCTATGATTAAGATGGATCTATAATGGTTTTCTATCTCTATATATAGACCATGTGTAATTTTTCATTGTTTAAATTGTATTTTTGAATAATTTTTATTATCATTTTTTGATATTAAAAATTAAATGAGTTACACCTTTTCGTTTCATTAAGAACGAACTTAATTATTTTAACTTTAATTATTTTTTCCTTGTGAGTATTGAAATATTTTGCTAATTAGGTTAGAATGAATATGTATGAACTATCTAAGAAATGGAAAATTATTAATGGTAATTTTACAATTATAGTTTCAACCATATTAAACTTTGTAATTTATAAAAATATCTTTGCATTTTTTTTAGAAGTAAGTCATTTTGCATGTCATTTCATATATAAATTAACTAATATGTCATCTATAATAAATATCATTTTATAAAAATAAACATCATGATCATAACCATCTAACAAACATAAAAATCATCTAAAATACACATTCAAATTTACTATCATCATATAATTATACACATCTCTAGCACATATAAACATCATTAGCTAGCACACAAATATAATAATATAATCGGGCATCATCATCATGATCACATCTATGAGAACACAAACATTGTAATCTAACATCACCACCACACACATCCTCAAATATACATCTCATGTCAAATAACTACTATCACATACACATCTATTTGCAAGCACAATAAATGAACATATCTAACATGATCTGACAATACACACATCAAAACCAACATATAAATTAAGTACATCAACATGAATAAAACAATTCAGCCCCCACCACCACCCACCACCACACATATACAAACAATTCAAATAACAAAATCAAGTCAAATAAATGTTATAAAATATCTGATACAACAATAGTAGTGGTAGCCCAGTTTGTAGCAGAAGATGATGTAGGATGGTCAATTGCCTCAACATTTGAACTATGGGGTGGAGGAGAAGGTGGGTGGTCTACTATTTGAGGAAAAATAGGTAGTACTGGCCAATCATGAGGTGAAGGAGGAGGAAGTGGAGTACTACCAGAAGGATCACCAGTACGCTGATCATCATCCAATGGGGTAGTATAGGGTGAAGAATCATGTTTATCTTATGCATTCCCATCCCTCCTCACTGCCAGTAGCCTGATAACTCTAATGATATGACACACAAGACAACATATTATATTGATAGTCCCTCAAGAGATCCAAGAGCCTAGGATCCACCCTGATGTCTTGAGTTGTCGTAGAGTGAACTCCCTCAACCAAAAGTCTATAGAGTCAGCTGCAGTACTCCATCCTGAATTTGAAAACAACCCTATGTGACCACATGCTCATTCCCATCTACATCCAAGGATGTGTCTCATCCGTTGCGGCCTCGACCATCTCTGCATTTGCATCTAGTGGGGGAGGAGGCATGTCCCCAATGAATGTGCCAATATCTACAAAATATATAGTCATGAGGCCTTCACACAAAGAACCTCTGACATTACACATGCATTCATGGCATACTAAACAATACCTTTAATTTGATTACATATTTGAAAATACCTCTAAAAATCACTTTATTTAACCTGCTACCAATACAAACCCAATACACCTTCACAATTTAAAAAGGCCCTACTTTCACTAGATATTGTAGGTATCCATGTTCTCATTAATATTTTTTACACCCCTCTATATTTTTTCATTACGTTTAAGCTCCATTTTTTATACACAGCATATAAAAATCCTTTACCCCTATTATATGATCAATATATTATGTCATTTTTTTTTCAATATATATCCCCCAATATGAATGAATGAGGTATGCTATTTCTCCCCCAGTGAAGCTCCCATGTATATAGTACATAAAAATAATTAGACAATTTCATTAAGCAATTTAATAAAACAAGTTAAAGAACGTGTTAGAATAAATTTTATTCTAATTAATTAAGACAATAAAATGAAACTAGATAAATTTAAAGATAATACTAATATTGCCTCTATCATTTGCAGGCTCATCCAATGTGAAGAGGATGTTGGAACACTGTCGGCTATCCATTCCCACGTAAGGACACAGAACCAAGAAAAACATTTGGTCAGCTTCACTGGCCAATAGCCCTAGTGCCTTGGTGGAAATCCTTGTTGGCACTTCTTAGGCATCATCTCACCCCACATGTGCATCCACACCTCATTCATTAGCCTAGGAAGGTGACGGTCAAAAGTAGGCCTAGTCTTCGCAAACCTCTTGAAAAATAAACTAAAAAGCTATGAAGCAAAAGGGAATTTCACCCTCCCATGTATCATAGCAAGACATCTATCTAAATCCATACAAAACTTCGACAAAAAAATGGAAGACCATCTAATACATCATGGCCTCTGCACCAAATAATTGAAATAAAACAAAAGAGGCCAACTAATGTGTTTCCCGTCACTAGTATAGTATGCAATGGTAATCACTAATAGTGTGAGGAACCTAATCTCCTTTGCACCAAAATAAGTGATCTGTAGCTGTCCACTAGACACCTGAAACTATGTTGAATGCACTACATGATCCCCAAAATATCTATGGGAGTAAACAAACTGACTCTCTACTACAACACCATGTGGGACATTAAGGAACTGGGGAAAATCCTTTCCTCTTTAGGATAGGCCAGTGATAAAATAGATGTCCTCCTCAGTGGGTTGATACCTCTAATTATGATCAACATGGAAAGCTTGTTGGTGGAAATCCCACAGATGGATTAGCTATGCCAACAACCCAGAGTGCCCCTTCAGGGATGTAGCCTCCTCATAATACTTAGGGAGGCCTATATTCCTTAAGAAGCCTTGGGTCACTATGATAATAGGGTGAGGGTATAAATAGATCTCCATCTCTCATGCTTCCCATGGTCAGACCATATTGTATTGTTCCACCCTTTGCTGTTGCTGCTATTACTCCTCCCCTTGTTGATGTTTCTGCATGATTGACATATACAATACATTAGGCTCATACATAAAACATATTTTTTTTATTAAATGAAAACTGTGTTTTTTTAAATACGAACATATAACTTTGAATTAAAAAAAAAAATCATCCCTGGTGTGCCAAAAAATAGGAATGCAACAGACATGGTGTACCACAAAAACATTAAAGCACCGAAAATGGTGCGTAATTCAACTTAATGCACTGCTTTTGGTTGACATACATACAAACGCATTGGTTATTTCTATTTTTCAATGTGGTGCTTGTTACGCAGTGATTTGTCACCGTTGGTCACCGTCCCTACTACCCTTTCTTTCGCACATTGGAGGACGCATTTATGGACCCATGACCAGTGACACAACTTAAAAACACTTGCATTGGATTCTCCTAAGTATGAACTTCAAAATCCCTGAAGACACCTTTTGCAAATTAGCCCTAAAAAGTGCCATTTTTCCATTAGCACGGGTCCACAGTGTCTTACCCGCGCCAATGGGTCAGTTCCTCCAAAGAGGGCGCGCCCATGGATGCTATGTCACAGAACAAAGCCCGCGCCACCCAAATTTGGTTATGATTTTTAGCCAGCGTGCACTGAAGTGTTTTTTCCTCCATTGCTCGTGTAGTTCTCTAGGGAAAAATCTCATGGAAGTGGTCGAGTGTCATCTTTTTATCCATGACAACCAAGTTCAGTGGCTATTCTGGGACAATGCCAAATCTTTAGTAGGTGTCCGGATACAATGCATACTTCCTCCTCCTCCATCTATAAATGACTGTCACCCTACATTAAACCAACTAGTTTTGCTAGAGCTAAGGTGAGTGCTGAGATTATGATGGATTGATAGTGAGAATTGAGAGTTATAGAGGAGTTATGCTGCCAAAATATTGAGAGAGAAGAGATCACTTTGCAAGGCGTATTTAGCTCTTGGCCCAGTCAGACGAGGTTCAACGTCAGGACCCTTTGGTTGTAACCTTTCTCTGTTTTTATTTGATTAATGAACGACTATCATTATGGTTCCACTCATGTGTCTTATGATGATATTTGAGTTATATCTTGTCTGACCGATATATAATTTCATATACTGGATTTTACGCTTGTGTTTGTATTGTTCTTTGCTTGTGCAGGTGTTCGTTTACGTGGAGCGTAAGGATTGTGATCAGCCAAAGCTAAAGGACGGGAGTGGCGTTTCTTCTACAACAATTAGTGTTGGATTCCAGGTAGATCATTCTGATCGATCTTTGATTTATGCAATTAGGAACCTGCGTGTAGTGTGTGTGATTGTTGCTAGACCCGTGTTGGGCTAGTGGGATCGCCTCTGTCCGCAGAGGGGATTTACCAGTTCAACAATTTGGCGACTCCACTGGGGAGAAGCTTGTTGATTGTTTTTGTATTGTTTGATTTGTAAATTGTGGACGGAGTCTGAAGAGCGGCTAGGTAGCCTTCGAAACACTCCTGCTATGCAGAAGTGAAGTAGATCAACGCCACTTCAGTCGATCTCCGGTTCAGTTTACAAACTGAACAATTTCAACCTTGCCTTGCATGTCAATTTTTCTCTCATTTATTGGTCTGAATAGTTTTCTGGGTTAAAGTTCTTGCTATTTTTTACTTGCTGGCTCTTTTTAGACACTGTAAACCAAGCCTGGGTCTATCCGTTTTGTTTTTCGCCTGGTAAACTTCATTAGCGCGTTTTTCCTTTAGACAGTCGCGCTGATTGGCGCTTGTTGCTCTCAGACAACTCGCGCCAATCTCTGTTTAGCTCGAGTTGCAGCCTGACAGTCGCGCCATACTGGTTAATTTTCTAAATTAGCTTGTTTGTCAGTCTTTTAAGCTTGGATCTGTGTCTTTTTGCTCTTTTTACACCTCCTGGAAGTTTGTTGGACTGTTATTTGGCTGGTTGTTCTTCTCATCCTACAGTTGTTCGCCTTTGTCCATCGATTTTATATCTTAGCCTTTATGGATTTGTTGTCGAGCCTTCTGTCGGATTTGTGATTTGCTGATCCAGTCATTTTATTGATTGATTTCCACATTCCTCTGGTAGTTGTATGAGTTTTGCATTATATGTTGCAAGTACCTCACTTTTAGCTTGCTTGCTTTTACTTGACTTCATTGGGACTTAGATTACATAGTTCTTTGAAGATCTTGGTGTTTTCTTTGCTTTGCTGGGTTATTGTTCATGTGTCAGATCTGGTTTTAGATTCCTTTGAGTGAATTATCTTTTTGTGCATATCTCTTGAAATCTATTAAGTGCATTATACTATTTTTAAAGAAAAGAAAAAGAGATTTTTACCTTTTCATTAATTAGCATTTAGTGTTAATTTTTTGCTTTTAAAAAAGAAAAAGAAAAGATTTTCCTTTCTTTTTATTAACTGCATTAGGATTTTTGTGATCGTTTTGTTTGTATGAAACTCTCAACTCTTCTGTAGCTAGAATTCATTCAACGAAACGAATACAATTTTCTCATATAGTTGCATTTAGGACATTTCAAGAGATCACATATAGTAAGACTAGAAACTGAGACTTAATCAAAGATAAACCATAAAATGAACTCAATGAACCTAACAATGCATTGAAACTTAACGCTCACATTCTAGAGGTCTAGGTTAGAGACGTGTTCCGGCGTCGTTAAACCTGGTATTTTATCGTTGAGTGGTTGGGTGATTCCTCCACGGTGAAACGATAGGTGCCAGTACGGACTGTGCTCCCACGTACCGTCGAGTATATATTGGGAGACCCCTATAGGATTGCAACCTTTGATGCATAGGAAGCCGAGTCTGCCGCCCTACAAACCGTAATGCACTGAACACAGCATTCGGGAAGATTGACTGCAGTACGAGAAGTCCTTGGTGTTCATCTGATCGCCAAGGTGTATAAGCAGTTTTACGGATTGTTTGGCAAACCCTTTTACCTAGATTTCCAGAGTAGTCAGCTTTCGATCCTTTTCAGAATCTCTAACAGAAAAGGTGTAAGTGAGCAGCTTGTCACTTTGTGCTCATTAAACAATCGAAGGAGACTAGAGTCATCTTTTCGTCCTTTTCTCGACTCTTTAAAGATGAAAAGGTCAAGTCAAGTGTCTTAAAATTTATCTGGCCACGATCACATTACCCGGTTAAATCTTGTGTGCACTAGCTTGAGTAGGATTTCGTTTTGTTATGGCAACTTTTTCAGGGTCCACCAATGCAAGTTTCCCACCTGACGGGAATCCTGGTCATTTCCCTTCTCCTGGGAATGCTGGTGCTCTTTACATGGCGACGTTATCCCTTCTGGGGCTAACTGTCGGGTTGCCAGTTTGGTTATTTTCAAACTCTGTGGTCCCTACTATGTCGGCTGATACTCCATCAGTCCCTCCACCTGCACAACATCCTGTTGAACCTAAGGTGGACCCCTCCCCTTCGACAACTACTTCAACGTCTCCTTCTTCTACTTTGCCTGGTGAAAGTCTCGTTTCGAGTACCCAGGTGGCTAAGAAGAAGAAGAAGAAGACAAATAAGAAGAAGCCTGCTAAGGGAGCGGTTATAAACACAATAGCGACTAGAAGCACAACTATTGTTCCATCACGGACAACAGATGACGGACTCCTTCCCACTCCTCCGCACAAGGTTAAGTTTCCTTGCCGATTATGCAAGGAAAACCATCTTCTTCGTGATTGTCCTGGTATTCCCAGGATATTAAGAATATGGTCTCGCGATCCAGCCCATCCCTCATCGTCCACTGAAGCTCATGGCGATGTTATCTCATCCGTTGGGAATACCAAGGGAAAAGGGAAGATTCGATTCCCCTGCAAACTTTGTGAAGGCAATCATTTCCTTCACCTTTGCCCACTCATGGACAAAGCCTCCTCTGTTTTGGAAAGTCTTGCAGTTCCCTCACCCCAACACCCCGATGGATATCAACGTCTTTCTGCAACTGCAGATTGTCCTCCTGCTGACCACAAGGTTGGTTTACACACCTCTCTTGTTCAGTCTCCTCTTCCTGAACCTGGCTCCACCCAACCTCTTCCCGACCAACCATTGGTCGGCGAGCGTGTCGACTCAAGTTTACCACCCGTTGACCACCCTGTTCTAGAAGAGCGTCATGAACATGCTCTTCACGTCTCATCAGATTCTCCTGAGTCTGTAGACGACCCGCTTATCCCAACTGCTTCGGAGGGTCTGTCTTCGGTTCCGTTCGAGCAAGGGGGCAATCATACGATTCCCCCACCAAGCAGTTCAACCATCTCCTTTGATTGGAGTCACCTGACCACTTACCGCCTTCCATCCCATGTGCCTTTCCAGATTACTGTGCATGCCTATGATACGGCCCTACCTGGCACTGTTTTGGATGAGGGCGCGTCGGTCAGTCTCATGCCGTATACTACTTGGCAAGCTCTTGGTTCCCCACCGCTCAGGCCGGTCACGCATACTCTGTTGGCTTTTGATGGAAGAGCATGTCCATCTCTAGGAGTCCTACCGCAACTCCCTATTACTCTGGGAGGCAAAACCGTCTATATAGATGTAGTGGTTATCCAAAGTGCTCTCGATAACAATTTTCTCCTTGGTCGTGACTATATTTATGCCATGGGAGCCATCGTCTCTTCACTTTTCCGTGTGGTTTGATTTCCACACGATGGAAGGATTGTAACTATTGACCAATTATCGTTCTTTAGACCTCCTGTGCCGTTGTCACCTCCTCCTAGTTCTCATCCACCAGTTGTATCTGCCCCCCGCAGGTCAACTATGTGGTTACCTCTCCCATGCCTATATCCAGCACTGCCGACATCGTCAATAGTGTTCTGGGGGCATTGGGTCCCGACTTCCATGGCATTGACCTCCCATCGGGAGCGCCACTCCTGGAAGCCTCGACTTCCTCTTCATTATGAAATTAGGTGTGTGGAGCATAGTTCCCTTTCCTGTGTCAAGCTCCTTAAAAAATGAAATTAGGTGTGTGGAGCATAGTTCCCTTTCCTGTGTCAAGCTCCTTAAAAAATGAAATTAGGTGTATCGGAGCATAGTTCCTGATCTTGTGTCACGCTCGTTAAAAAATGAAACAAGGGTTATGAGGATAGTTCTTTTACTGTGTCAACCTCACTAAAAAATGAAACAACTCCCTTTACAAGTCGAGTCTTTCCAAGATCTCGAAAGTGAACCTTCATTCAATCCGCTTTGTTGAATGCAATGAAGCTTGGGGGGCATGTACCTCGTTTGCGTCATGATGAGTGGGGGCATGCGAACTTATAACAAGCATAGTTTTTCATTTCAAGCTTGTGTAAACATGAAACTGAATCCAAGCAGAGTTATCCATGGTTCAAGCTTGAGTAAAAATGAACCCACACCCGAGCCACCTTTAAGCTCTTTTCTGACTCGTAAAATATGAAGAGATTGCCAAGTATTTTTTCCCTTTTTGACTCGTTAAAGAGAATAAAAATGGAGGTCTTCTTTCAGCTCTTTTATGACCGTTTAAAGATGAAAAGATAGCCGAACCTCCTTTCATCTCATTAAAAGGAACGAGAGGCGGTCGTTTTTAAAGCTCTTTTTTTGACCATTTAAATTAATAAAGATTGTCGGGTGTTTGTTGTTTCGTACTCGTTACTGGCTCTAAAACGACGTGATTTTGATCCCTTTTCTACTTTTTCAGGTCGAAATCACTATTCACGAAAAGTACTCCTCGGTCGTAATGATCGGGCAGTTCTTTCAGGCATCATTTTACACTTTTTCGGGCCCGAGAGACACAACTCTACGAAAAAGGACCTCTAGAGTTTTCTTTTCCGTGTCTTTTTCAAACTCTCTAAACATGAAAAAGACTCCGAGTTTTTACCTGTGTCGGACTCGTTAAACCCTAACGACATTGGACTCGTCATTATGACGAGACTTGAGCTTCTCCTCCCTAGGGCTCGTTAAACTTTTACTAGGTTGGATTCGACCGAAGTTCGAACTTATACCACAAGCATATGCTATCCCCATCAAGCTTGTTAAAAATAATTGGGGTACTTGTCAGAAATGGCGGGGGAAAAAGAAAATTTTGGAACCGTAATTCTAGTTGTGTCGGCAGTATGTCGCTCTTGAACATGGCACTTCTCTGCTTTCATGTCAGGGTGGGGATATCTCACTTTGTTTTTTCGCTTGCCTCCGTGGGTTCGGGTGATCCTATTTGACCTCTCATTTGCTCATTGCCATGTCATCATGACCTCTGATCCATTGACGTCAAATACTGCCAACTCCACTGTCGTGCCGCCGATATGTTCAAAGAGAAGTTGACCTCTGAAAGAAACCACCTCTGTCTGATAGTTCATAAATCTTAACATTGTCTCTTCCCGTCTCGTGTCGATGATGTGGGAAACATTATGGCCCACCGTCAACGAAGATCACTTCCTGTCGACTTCAGCTCATTATCCAGGAAAGTGACCTAGAGACTCCCTTCCGGTACCTTGGAGCCTGCATGCCTCAATGGTAGGTTCTTCGTGTTCGAAGCGAGGTTTTCATCATTGGCCTCCGATCGGATGACTCTACGGGTGTTCAACATCGGCTCGTTCATTCACACGCCGTAGACTGTACCTATAGTACCTTGAGGATCATTGTCATTATTGGTGGTACCTCTCGCGTCTGTTAACAGCTTTCATCATTGGCTGGTAATCAGACGATGTTCATGTGTGTTCGACTTCAGCTCACATTTTCACATGCTTGAATTTGTACTTATGTTCGGGTCGAGGTGGAGCGCAAGACCCTGGATTGTGTCTGTTGTAATCCAGGCGTGATTTTGATACATGACTCTTTCACTGGATGGCTGCGACCATACCTGAGTCTATTCATCAATCCTAACCAGATGACTGCGTCCATACTACGGATCTTGATCATCATGTACTCTTTATGGATGGCTGCGTCCATGCCACATATATCATGTATTTGAACTATCATACTCTGTCTCTCAATTTAGATTCTCGGCGGCAGCTATATATGGTCTTGTAAAGCACTTCACCTCTCTCTCTCTCTCGAGGCTCATGCTTTAGGGTCATCTGTTACACAGTAATTTGTCACCGTTGGTCACCGTCCCTGCTACCCTTGCTTTTGCACTTTGGAGGACGCAGTTATAGACCTGTGACCAATGACACAACTTAAAAACACTTGCATTGGATTCTCCTAAGTATGAACTTCAAAATCCTTGAAGACACCTTTTGAAGATTAGCCCTAAAAAGTGCACTTTTTCCATTAGCGCGGGTCCACAGTGTCTTACCCGCGCCAATGACTCAGTTCCTCCAAAGAGGGTGCGCCCATGGACGCTCTGTCATAGAGCAAAGCCCGCACCACCCAAATTTGGTCATGATTTTTGGCCAGCGCGCACTGAAGTGTTTTTTCCTCCATTGCTCATGCAATTCTCTGGGGAAAAATCTCATGGAAGTGGTCGAGTGTCGTCTTTTTATCCATGACAACCAAGTTCAGTGGCTATTCTGGGACAATGCCAAATCTTCAGTAGGTGTCCGGATACAATGCATATTTCCTCCTCCTCCATCTATAAATGACTGTCACCCTGCATTAAACCAACTAGTTTTGCTAGAGCTAAGGTGAGTGCTGAGATTATGCTAGATTGATAGTGAGAATTGAGAGTTATAGAGGAGTTATGCTACCAAAATATTGAGAGAGAAGAGGTCACTTTGCAAGGCGTATTTAGCTGCTGGCCCAGTCAGAGGAGGTTCAACGTCAGGACCCTTTGGTTGTAACCTTTCTCTGTTTTTATTTGATTAATGAACGACTATCATTATGGTTCCACTCATGTGTCTTCTGATGATATTTGAGTTATATCTTGTCTGACCGATATATAATTGCATTTACTGGATTTTACGCTTGTGTTTGTATTGTTATTTGCTTGTGCAGGTGTCCGTTTACGTGGAGCGTAAGGATTGTGATCAGCAAAAGCTAAAGGACTGGAGCGGCGTTTCTTCTACAACAACTAGTGTTGGATTCCAGGTAGATCATTCTGATCGATCTTTGATTTATGCAATTAGGAACCTGCGTGTAGCGTGTGTGATTATTGCTAGACCCATGTTGGGCTAGTGGGATCGCCTCTGTCCGCAGAGGGGATTTACCAGTTCAACAGTGCTTGACATAACATTTGACACCAGTGTGTATCCATAACCTTTTTGCATTGAAACAAAAAATTTGGGTTAACGAACGCACTAAGCTATATTTTTTTAAATATTATGCATCTGATGTGTTTGGTAAAAATAAATGCACTAAGAAGTAACTTTTACCAGATGCACCACCATAAAAATTATAACTTTTCCTGGTGTGTTTCAATTTACCAAATGCATCGACAAAATTGTGGTCCATCCTATATCAGGGAGAAAGTTCATATATTATCTCATTCAGAATTTACTCCATATTCTCCTAATACTCTACAAAAATAAATAATATTAGGCACATAATATGAAATTATCTCTAAACCCTCCTAAGAATGTATTAAATCTAAAAAGACATTGTTAAGTGAAAAAGGAGAGGTTTAATATAACCTTCATGTGGCTAAGAAATGTTAGATGGGCCTTAATGTGTCTAATTTGGAGGCCCATCATAGCCCCCTATTGGAATTGTTGCTCATCCTCTAAGAAACCTATTCATCCTCCTTTCACTATGGTTCTTCATGTATGCTAGCCTATTTCATTATCTGTTTATTGTTCCATGTGTTTCTCCTCTTGCTACTCTTCTATTTTTATTTCTCCCCCCTTCTCAGTTTCACATGGAACTTCTAATGCAGGTTTAGGCTGCCTCTTTCTTTGAGGTGATTCTTCAATTGTAATGGTTTCTATTTGTGAGGGAAACATCTTGCTTTTGGTTTGTCTTCTTGGTATTCCTTTCACACTTCTCCTTGCAAAATTAATATTTTTTTGCATCCTTTACCTCATTAATAATTTAATTCTCATTGAAGTCAAAGCCTCTTACTACTGATACAAATTCTTTGCCATGATGCATCATACTATCCATCAAATTCTCATGAATACCCTTGACTAGCAATCTGAATTCTCTTTGCTCATTAAATTCTGGAATTGAAGAAACTTAACAAAAAGCTCTTTCTTCTTACAGAGGGAGGAATGATGGTCAATAAACTAAAGCAAAAGAAAGGAATGATGTGATGACCAACCTACTAACTTGAATACCTTTCACCCTTGGATAATTTACTATTATACAACCCTGAATATCTGTAGAAAATCCTTTGCAGCTCTATTGTGTTTCTTTGTAGCTTGTAGCAATTAATTAATCATTATCCAACACCCTAGTAGCAAAAATTTTCTCTTGGTGCCCTATGTTAACTTCATGTAGCAATCTGTCTATCTCCTTAGCTTTGTTTCTCCGGTAGCAGCTCTGTTTTCTCTTTTAGCATTATTGGTACTCTTGTAGCAACCAAACTGAATCCTGTCGTGGCTATTCTTTAGATGCAAAGATGTGTTGGGTACACCTTTTTATTCATTTATTTTTATTTTTTTTATTGATTTTTTCATTATTATTTTTTTTCAAAATTTTCTCTACTTTTTCTCATTGCATGCAAAATAAACTCAAAGTTTGAGTTAACTAAGTTTGCCCTCCCCTACCCCTTCTCATTCATCCTCAATCATGGATAAATGATTACATCCCACTTTTTCAAGTCCTCTTCACTTATGTCCTGTCGTCTCCCCCGTGTGCTGGTGTCTTGGTGGAAAAGTGAAATTAATTGCTAGATAAGGCCAAGGTTTCTCTACTACTAAGTTTAGATATAAAAACCTTTTCCTTCATACAATTACAACATTTTTGGAGCTAAAATAAGTTTGTAGGAGATGTTTTGAGGATTGCATACATGGGCCTTACCCTTGATGTATTTTTGCAGGTGATACTGAGGTTTGTTAATATCACTGTTTAAGCTACCTTTGATGTTTCTAAAGCTGCTAGAAATGATCCTTTGATGGTTACATGCTACTTCTTAACAAAGGTAATGGCTAAGATGCTAGCTTCTTGAGGTGTCATATTCTTATGCTCATTGCTCCATGCATTGGCTTTTCTCTGAATTCTTTTCTCTTGAAATGTGCTTGACTGACCAAAGTTGTCATCAAGATTCTATTGTTGGAGATGATCAGTGACCCTGTATTATCCCTACATAAGTTTTGTAGCTTCCAAATATCAAGGAGATGATGTGGCTTCCAAATATCAAGAAGATGATGCATCAATGCTTAATGTTTGTCAATTCTTCATTCTGGTGCTTCTAAGTGTTTTTTATTGTGGTTCTGAAGAGCTTCTGCAGATTCCTATAGGACTATGTGTCTCCTTGTAGCAATGAAATAGACCCTCCTAGGATCATTATTTCCTTCAGGTGATACCTTTAAAAATACTTATAATTCATGAGTAATCTATTGACAAGGATCATAGGCCTTTTATGTGGTGGAAGGGATAGAAGAAGGGGTGAAAATGGGTTCTTTTCATGGAAATAGATGAAAATGATAGTGGAGAAGAGGTCAAGTGATGTGGGAAATTAATAATGAGGCTATGGTGGACCCCTCATCTTGTTCCTAGATGAAAAACATAAGATCTGAACCCTTTTTCCATGCCAATCGCACTCCTGTAGCAATTCTAGAATGCTCCTTTAGTAGAATTATTTTATGCATAGATCTCCAATGGTATATTAGATTGACCTAAATTTTTTTGATAATGTTTCCATCCTCCTTATCTATCTCCCCATAAAATATCTCAACTAACGGATGCACAAATTGCGAGAACAATTAAAGATGGTTGTAGGTGATGGAGGCCAATTTACCAAAATGTGTGCACTGGAATTTTCTAAAATTCCTTGAGAATGTTACCATAATCCATATGCATCTCCCCATGAAACAACTTGGGTAATGGATGCATGATTTTTGAGATATGGTAAAAATAATTCATTCCCTCTGTATTTTGGTCTCTTATAGCGAAGCAAAATCTTCATGTAGCATTTTAGGAAAACAAGGGAAGTGAATGGTAAAGACTTGGAAATGATGGTTGGATGTTGGAAATATATGAGGGTGATGGATTTACATGGCCTTGGTCCCATTGGAGTAGTTTTCACAAAAGGTAAGAAGCCCGAGGTTGATTGTTTTTTCCTTTTTGATTGCCTCACTGCTTATTTATTTCTTTTTCTCCTTTTGTGGCACTGACCTATTTATTTTCAACTAGAAAAACAAATATTTGTCTATTTCATATTTTTTTCCATTTTTGGCTGTCTTTTTTTTTTCATTTTTTCTTTAGGCCTACTAGCTTCCTCAATGAGGTTTTTAACTAGTATGCCTGCCTAGGTGCCTCAAAGGAGGTTTCCACCTAGGATATTTTCCTATTTTTGTTTTGTCTTTCCAACCCATTGAATGCCTCAATGATGTTTTCAATTAGTGAGCTAATCTCAGATGTGTCAAAAGAGGTTTTCACCTGAGATTTTAATTCTTTCCTTTTTGGTTTTCTCTCTTTTTCCATTCTTTATTTTATTTTTCTCTATCCTACTCACTTGAAAAGACAAAATCTCTTTCACGTGTAGGAATAATTCCAATGGATCCATGTGCATAACAAGATGATAGATAAACTCATGTGTAGGCTTGAAACATGTGCTTTGACATGTACATGAATATTAGAGACAAAATTCTTTGACTTTGATGATATCAAGCACTGTTGAAGAAGAGAGTGATGCTCCATCTTGTAGATTTTATGGAACCAAACCTAATTATAGTTTTGATTTTGTTGGTTTGCTTGCTCATCTAGATGATTCTTTGTGTCTTATTTTTCTATGTCATTCAAATATTATACTTTTTTCCGATTAGTTCCTTGCACACATAAAGGACCCGATGGGAAGCATAACAAATTTTTTTTAATATAAGGCTCCAATGGTTTCTCTCCATAAAATGTGATACACAATTCTTCTAGATCTTCTTCTTCTAGATGTTTTTCTTCAATGGCATCATGAATATTTTTTTACAATACTCTTCCTGAGTTAAGATTAATACCATTTAGATCAAGAGGAGTTGTTTGGAAGTTTTGTACGTCAGCATTGTAAGTAGGATGAGTTACTTCATTATTTGGGTTTGGAAATGGTGGTACAAGTAGTTGAGTGGGAGTGGATCTTTGAGATGGATGTGCTTGAGGTTGCGTTCGTGGTGGAGGTGGATGGTAGGGATAAAATGTATTTGGGTATGGATGATATTGAGGAAATTATGGATTTCCCCCATAAGGTTCTTTCCAACTTTGTTGCCAAGATTGGTTTTGAGGTTGAGATCACCAAGGTTGCCAAGGAAAGGGTGTGTTCCAATTACTTTGAGATGAATGTGCATAACCTTGAAATTGTGAATTATGTTCTTGCACCATACCAGATTGAATAGGTTGCCATGGCCTTCTTGGAGCTATATAACATAGCTACTTTGGTGATTCAATTGCTCCATTGTCCTCTTGGTAAACTTCCTTCAACCTCTATAATGATGGACAATATTTAATAACATGTGATTCTTCATGGAAAAATAAAATATCAACATCTTCTTTTTGCTCATCTTGCATTCTTATCATTTATACTTGTTCTCTTAGATTGTTAAAGTTTTTTTTTTTAAGTTATCAAGTAAATTTCTAAGTTTAGCTTGACTTACTGATCTTCATGTTGATTTACTTACTCTTTCCCTTCCTCTTCATATGTTTTTTCATATTTGTCAAATTTCTTCAAATGATAATTGGTATACATCACCTCTACTCATGAGATAAAAGAGATCAATCCACTCATCCCTAATTATTCTAAGTAAGAGGGTTTTTAATGTGTCAAATATTGAATGATGCAATTTTTTCCCTATTAACATTATACATAAATCTATCTATCAGATCCTCAAGGATCTCATATTATTTTTGAGTCATTCTAAAGATTTCTTCTTTAAGATAATTATCTTTATATTTTTCTAGAAATGTATTTTTCATATCATTCCATGATCTTATTGAATTATTCCCTAAACACATTAACCATTTAACTTCTATATCCTTCAATGTTGCTGGAAAAAATCTCAATTTTTGAGTGTTTAATAAGTAACCAAAATATATACAAAGGATTTCAAATTCAAAGAGAAAGGTTTAAAGATCATCTATCCTCATACTATGGAAGTTGGGAAGGAAATATGGGGGGATGTTATTCATATGCAGATTGATATCAATATATCGAATGAGAAATCAAAGAGGATCTTCTTCATTGCCATCTTCTCCATCCATCTCTTCTACATTCTCTGCCACCTCTTCATCTTCTACTAGCAAAAGTGGATGTTGATGTGGTTCTTACATCACCATGTGATCAAATGGGGGGGGGGGGGGTGGTTGGCATTGGAGAAGTATTTTTTTTTGTTTTAAAAAAAAGTGAATGAGAATGCTAATGCAATGCAGTTTTCTATTCTTGAAATGAAAGGTGCCTAATGTAATTGTTTTTTAAGCAAAAATTAAAGGAAATGAATCAACTATGGAAGTAAACAATGCATATTTTGACAACTCCCTAACAATTGCGCCAAAAATTGATGAGCCTCAATATTGCAACAAGAATGCTGCAACTCCCATGGCTACCAACTTAAATTATGAACCTGAGGTTCATGCAAACTTAAGAGGTTCCGACACTATATGTGTAACACATAATGTGTCATTATTTCATTGATTTGATGCAATGAAGTGAATGCCATGAAATCCAAACCTAAACTAATTGCAGAAATGGAAATGTTACTCTATTTGCATAAAGTAAACCTAATTAATTTTTCAAAGAGGAAATCATAGTTACTTTTGCAGAAAGGAAAGGCTATCCTACTTTGCATGAATGTAAATGTTAATCCTATTTGTATAAATGTAAACTTTAACTTACTTGCAGAGTGTAAATGGTACATCAAAAGGAATTCTAGTCTATGCAATAGAAATAACAATGTTGGAAATGGAAACCATAGATTAAGATGTATGAAACAAAATGAAATCAATCACTGTATTCAAGATATATTTTGTCAACAAAGTTCACAAGGTTCTTCATAAAGTAATCATGAAAATCATCATTATGCTCTTCAAGTCATGAATCTGTCCACTAATCCAAACTGCAAAGGTGAAATTTCAATGGAGAAGAGACAAGGATTAAGAATTATTTGGTCTTACTCGATATTTGTTTTGGAGCCTAGGGATCATTCTTCAAGCCTAAGGGACAAAAACCAAGCTTTTGGAGAAAATATGGTCAAGTTTACACATGCTACAAGAGGTGCTATAGGAGGTTGTGTTCTTCTATAGGAGTGAGATAAGTTGTTGAATTCCAAAGTAAATCAAATTAAAATAGGATGGGAATTTTTATTTATTAAGAAAGATTTATTACAACTCCATTACAAGTGGAATCACTCCAAAATACCCATGTTAACATGTGCTAAGACATAGAAGAAAATTACTATAAAAACTGGAAATTCAAGAACTAGTGAGCTAGTTAACATACCAAATGCCTAAAATAATAAAGCGAAAATGATATGGGGTAGTTTTTTCTATTAACTTGAGTGTTTTTACGATCCAATAAAAGTGGAATAAACTCAAATGAAGCTCATTGAAACGTTCTAAAAAATAACAGAAAATTACTACTATTTTTCTACAAGGGATTTTAAAACATTTTAGCTTCGTGAACTAGTAGACCAATCCATTTCTCAATGATTAATATGAATTTTCAAAGTTGTTCTAAGGATGCATCATGCTTTTGAATCTATCAATAACCTACAAAAAAATTCACTTCAATCATTTAACCAATGTAACCTACAACAAAAGAAGCATGAATAATAAATGTGAAAATAAGAGATGCAAGTGAAAGATACATTCAAAGGAAATAAATAAATTGTACAATGTTGTGTGTGGAGCATGATTGTTCAGAGGTCTTTGTTTCAACCGGATGTATACCCCAGGAATTTTGTACACCCCTCCACGCGAGGGGGACTTGCCCCCCCCCGCGGGGGTCTTGGGGGGGGCCGATCCCCCCCGGTTGGGGGGTCCGGGGGCCAGCGGTCCCCCAGCGGGGGCTCGGGGGCAGCACCCCTGAAGCTAAAAAGAGATGTAAATTTTCCTAGTAAAATATATAGTAATTTCTAGTCAATCTGGGCCGTTCATTAGGCAGATGATCTGACGGTAGAACTTATGCTTAGTTTAGGGGTTTTTGCCCTAGAAGACAACCCCTCTCTTTGTATGAGGGCATTGTATTCGAGGCTGTAATAGATGTGTATTCTATGTGTGAGCAAGAAACAGAGAGGTGAGGCTGTGAGAGAAAACATAGGATATTACAACGGATTTGCTGTAGGTTGTGTCTCTTCATTTTGCTGGATAATAGAAAGGACTGGCTATTCGAGGTGGACGTAGCCCAAACTGGGTGAACCACGTATATCTGTGTCTCTCTTGTTTTGTGCGTTTTCTGTGTTTATATTTCTGCAATATTTTATGTGTTCCATTGCTCCGTAATATATAATTTTCTAACAACTTGTATCAGAGCCGAAGGTCTATTTGGCTAATAAACTCGCAGGAAAGAAGGGTTCCTAGTTCGAGTGGGAGCAATGGCGG
>APFE031025884.1:0-13852 GCA_000404065.3 Pinus taeda
GAGGGAGAGAGAGAGAGAGAGAGAGAGGGAGGGAGAGGGACGTATGAAGGGGGAGAAGGAGAGACAAAGGGTGGGATGGAGAGGAAGAGAGAGGGGATGGAGTGAGGGAGAGAGAGGGGGAGGATATATAGAGAGGGGGCATAGGTGAAAGAGGGGGAGGGGGGAGAGAGAGAGGAGAAACGATAAAATAAAATAAAATAAAAGATGCGTTAACCAAATACAAAATGTATATTCAAATGTATAAATCCCACTAAAGTAAATCCACTTGCAGCACCTGCCTTGTCCAACCAGAGGGAGTGTGCATAGATTCTCTACCAGTAACAAGGTTGTCTACAAAATTTCCTCTAGAAACACTTGTTTCCACATTCCAAACTCAATGTCGTAAATTGTCAACCATCCCAGAAATTATTACGCCGTAAGGCGTTTCCCTCTGAAACCCATCCCCCTCTTTGCCTACATGTCATCCTTGGACACCATACGATTAGATGTTAGAAGATTACAAAAACTTAAACCGTCGATCAATTCCTTTGAACCGTTCAGCTCCCATTTACTTTGAAGTGTGATCAATCTCCTTGGAAGTGTTATCACATTCCATTGATCATCATTCTGGTGGGATATGCAGAGTTGTCCCCTGCCTCCTCCTTTCGATCCTTTCATCGTTACTTCCATAGCCTCTGCTTTACTTCACAAATTTAACATCATCGATGTTGCGATGGCTGCAGATCCCTGAATGACTATCACTTCTCTGCCTATGCATTCTTCTCTCCGGCTGAGACGGAGCTTTACCAGACTCTCATTAACTCTGGAATCCGTCTGCAGGGTTGCAACACATGGTATGGTGGTGGATATATTGGGAAATAACCAATTTGTATGGGTGGAAATAATTTCGTTGGAAGACTACCATCGATCTGGAAGACTCGGGATTTCGAATCAGCAGGTTATGGCAATATAGTGTTCATTTGTTATATCTCTTGATTTTGTGTATCAATCTATTATAGGTCTTGATTCTGAATTATGTGTATTAATCTATTATATGTCTTGATTCTGTGTATTAAGATGAAAAAATTGAGGATATCGTGAATTATCTTCTGGAAAAAAGAAGAGGGTTCAATTAAAATGTCTGGAGGCCTTATCATTTGCAGGTGAGGTTGCAGCGTTTTGTTTTGACTTTACTCATTTTTTTAAAGGTTAGAATCAAGAGATATAACAGATGAACATAGTATTACCATAATTTGAATTATGTGCTGGAAATATTACAGATGAACACAGTATTACCATAATCTGAATTATGTGTTGGAAAAAGGAGGGTTAAATGATTTCTTCATTGAAATGTCTGGAGGCCTTATCATTTGCAGGCCGCGTTGCAGCGTTTTGCTTTCTGGGTATCCGGCCTTTGATTTGCTCCATTTACCTCTTCTTTTGAATATGTCAACAACTTTTCAATTTATTTTTGAAATTTCATTTTAACCGTGTCATCATCACTGCAAGTGCTTCAACTTGCTTCCAGACTGCAGCCTGTTGGACTGGTTACTAGACCTTCTTTGCGTGGGTCCACCTGTGAGAATAAGGCTCTTATGTCTGTCCAGGGTCTATGTTATTTTCTTTGAAGGAATCATATGGTTACATTTTGTATGAATGGCACTTCCTTTTGATTTGTTGGGAATTTCAGATCTGCATCAGATGGCCAACAGGATTCTAATATTATTCCATTTATTTCTTGATGGCTCTTGTTAATTTGGATTCAATGGAATTGGAAATTTGTATGTCTTAGTTATCATAGTACCAATGTAGATTATAATTGACATTAGTCTGCTTTGATGGCTCTTGTTACAGTTAATCTGGATTCAATGGAATTGGACATTTGTATGACTCAGTTATCATAGTACCGAGCTTGATCACAATTGACATTAATCTGCTTTGAGCTTTGGATGCCACTGTGCATATTTTGACTATGCAGCCAGCAGAGAATTCAACCAGAAAAAGGTCAACCTGCTTATAAATCCTGAGCCAGCATAACTTGTTAGGGTTCCAGAGTTCTTCTTCTGAGGGAAAGATAATTTATCAGTTAATAAATTTTTAGAAAGAGTATCAGAATTTTCCATCAGTACTACTTTTGTAGAACCTTGGATAGCAATCGCCAAAAGTGTTGATATTAGTGGCAGAGTCAAAAACAATATGGAATCATTGAATATGATATGAAATGAATGAGAGTTGTCACTCATGAACGAAGCTGCACGTGAAAGCATTTCATATACCCACAGGATGAAACTAGAGACCCACCAGCCTCTCAAAAGAAAATGATGTGAAGATGACCCAGACCTCTTTTCGAAACTGATAAGAAGAAGTGAAAGCGACCAAGTCATTGCTTGAGAACATAGAAACACCATGTGAGGAAAACAGGCATGATGCTGTCTGCCATGATAAGAAACCCAACAATGAACAATAGTGGTCATGGAATGAGTTATGCTTAGAACTACTGTGATGATTTGAACGGTAAGTAAATTTCCCCTCGTTAGAACAATCCTTTGACCTTCTGCAACTCGGTTATGATGCCAGAGATTGGTGCCCCAAATTCTATATATCTCAAACCCCAGAAATGTAGTTGAAAAAGCAGTTTGTATAACCAAGGAAACCAACTCTTCAATGTTTTGTGAGAGAAGAACCAGAAGCAACCATTGCAAGAGGGCCATAAACGATATCTTCATCTCCAGACTGCTCAAATCCAACCAGGATAGCCTCGTGATTGAATCCTTCAACATGTCAATAATTCTATATATAATTCAAGAACAGAAAAATTAGCATTGCAGACAAAAGTCAGGAACAAGCATATTTTAAATTAAAAAATATGACAAAGCAAAAATGTAGTCAGTTGCTCACCATCCATTCTTGTTTTATAGTCAAATTCACACTGCTTCGACAATGTAGAGCTAAACTTTGTCAGAAACCATGTCTAAGATAGAGGTCATCTGAGAACAACAATACATCATTCATTTTATTTATGTCAATATAATGGTATCTGCAAAACCTCTAGCTTTCGGATTTGCAACAAGGATAGAATTGTCCTTTGGAAAATCTGAAAAAATAAGAAACTATTGTCTAAATATAGAAAACTCACAAATAAATGCAATTAAAAAATGTTCCAGGTAAACACTTGAACTATTTATGTTGCTAGTAGGTAATAGAAAAGCAAGACAACCAAGTAGACTGACTGATAGTTGGAAATAACCATGTCTCAATGTCAAGCTATGGCCAAAGTTGTAGCAACATACATAACGTTTATTCTAATAAAAAATTAAGGATGATATATCATACTGCGGCCAAAGTTGCAGCATACATAATATTTATCCAAATCAGAAATTAAGGATGATATATCGTATTTCATATCACCTTGAATCATCCATGACTAGTGCCAACACTTGAGGACATATAAATGGAAGTTTTAACTGTTCAGCACGACTTTTCTCATGACCCGTGGCACAGCTTTTCCTAGGTCCCATAGCAGGCCTACTGATCATTTATCTCCTTTCATGCTGAATCTTGTGCTAGAGGAAATACAATTGATATGCGGACCACATATTTGCAGATATAGGTTTAGAATTGTGATTGAAGACTGCTTGTAAATTGAAATTTCAGCTCAATAAGTTCTTGTACCCTTCTAAAATGTTAAATGTACTTCTACAAAACTCTCCAGTCAAAACAAAAGGGCATATGACATTAAAAAGTTTTATAGGCATGCTTTGATATAGATCCTCTCCCCCACACCCTTTCTTTTCATAGTGAGAAAATTTGTGTGTTTTGCAGTAAAAAACTTTCAAGAACTAGATATGGTCTTTTTCTATACTGTCAACTAAAACTAATAATCTTTAAATTTCAGATCATGTGGCTTTACAGAAATTTAATTCCAAATGCATTACTGAAACCTATTGGCAAAAATTAAAGTAAATAGCAAAGACCTGGTTTGGTCTTTCGTGTGGAATTGCATTTTCAATTACAAAGTTTAAGACTCGTATTAAAGTTTCGTAACCTTGCCATGCTATATATCGGTTCAAATGAAAAAGTGTGGTTTCAGAACCATAGAGTAATTAGAACTTCTAGCGAAATTAAATAAACGACAGAAGACAACGTTTGACATTTGTTGTGGACTTACATTTACAGGCACAAAGATCAAGGCTCAAGCTTCCCAACCGAAACAGATATCTATAATCACTCCCTCTTTCAAGCTCAAACTTAAGAGCTCGCAGAGTAGTCCCAATATACTATTTCTTTTTCTTGGGAGTTGATAAATTAAAGTTAAAAAGCCCAAAATATTTGAAGAGGCGTAACAAACACTAGACACTTCAAATTTCAATGGAAGTTGTGCTATTACTTAGCGAATTTCGTTAAATCTGGCAGAAACATTGAATTATGTGCTTCAGCAGGAAAACCTAGAAAATTGTCGAGTTTTTCATTTTCCAGTTTGGAAGTGGAAAAATGAAGAAATAACGCCTAGTAAGCTGGCACTTCCAATTTGTCCATTACAAGCAGCAAGTTAAAGTTTAGCATTAGTCAACTCAAAGGAGCGAGGAGTCGAAACGAAATTAGCTCGAAAGCTCAAATCCAGCAAGTCTCGAATCTATCAATTTCAAGATTCAAGGGCGATTCCGGGCCCTTCAATGAAGTATTTTTTTTTCCAATAAATTAAAGTATAAATCAATAAATAAATTATTACGCGGTAAGGTGTTTCCCTCTGAAACTAGGGTGATGGCCATAAATGATAGGGTAGAGCTCATGTTTAGCTTTTTGCCCATGTGCTAAATTTTATTGTCTCAGCTATCTTTTGTATTTTGTGGTACATTTCTTGTTATATGTAGCCATATTACGCTTTATCTTTCTTTTTAGCTACATCAACCTTTGAGGCACCGTTCCAGGCCCAACTTAAGGTGTGGAGAAGAATATCCTGAATTATCTTCTAGAAAAAAGAAGAGGGTTCAATTAAAATGTCTGGAGGCCTTATCATTTGCACGTGAGGTTGCAGCGTTTTGTTTTGACTTTACTCATTTTTTTAAAGGTTAGAATCAAGAGATATAACAGATGAACACAGTATTACCATAATTTGAATTATGTGCTGGAAATATAGCAGATGAACACAGTATTACCATAATCTGAATTATGTGTTGGAAAAAGGAGGGTTAAATGATTTCTTCATTGAAATGTCTGGAGGCCTTATCATTTGCAGGTGGCGTTGCAGCGTTTTGCTTTTTGGAAATCTGGCCTTTGATTTGCTCCATTTACCTCTTCTTTTGAATTTGTCAACAACTTTTCAATTTATTTTTGAAATTTCATTTTAACTGTGTCATCATCACTGCAAGTGCTTCAACTTGCTTCAGACTGCAGCCCGTTGGACTGGTTACTAGACCTTCTTTGCCTGGGTCCACCTGCGAGAATAAAGCTCTTATGTCTGTCCAGGGTCTATGTTATTTTCTTTGAAGGAATCATATGGTTACATTTTGTATGAATGACACTGCCTTTTGATTTGTTGGGAATTTCAGATCTGCATAAGATGGCCAACAGGATTATAATATTATTCCATTTATTTCTTGATGGCTCATGTTAATTTGGATTCAATGGAATTGGACATTTGTATGTCTTAGTTATCATAGTACCAAGGTAGATTACAATTGACATTAGTCTGCTTTGATGGCTCTTGTTACGGTTAATCTGGATTCAATGGAATTGGACATTTGTATGGCTCAGTTATCATAGTACCGAGCTTGATCACAATTGACATTAATCTGCTTTGAGCTTTGGATGTCACTGTGCATATTTTGACTATGGGGTCATATTATTATTTGTTGCATATAGTTTAAGCTAGAAGTTTGGATACTACATGGTAGAAACGAGTGTTGCTGGGATTCTATCCCTATTCATTATCAGTAGAATGACTAGTTTAGGTTGCCGGCACTTCAATGTTGAGAGTACAAAATATCTGATATATTTAGGTTTTCAATTTAAATTTTTTATGAGTGGGTATTGTAAATTGCTGGTGTTATCGGTGTATGATTTGACAGGAAACTTGCAAGCTATGAAGCACATCAAAAACAGGAGAAGGAGGAGGAAGAAGAGAAGTTGTTGTTAAAGAGGCAACAGGAACTTGATGCATTTGATCAGAAAAACAATGGTGTTGTACCTCAATATAATGACAAAAATCACATTCGAGGCAAAAATAGTTTTCATGGGGCCAATAGTGTTAAAGTGACTTCATTTGAAACGGAGGCTCTTTGGACAATGAAAGAATTTTGGCTGCCATTAGCAACTCCCGAGGCTCAAGCAAAAGTTGAGGCACCTTCACTTGATACAATCTGCCCAGAGGGTAAAGAGAAACTGAAGTTGAAGTCTCTTTTTGCAGTTATTTTTACCAAGGATCCACATGATAAAAAATATAAGGTTTTGGGGGCCAGTTCTATTTTCCCTAGTTGCAAAGATACACTAACAAACAGGCATACACTAATGGCAATCAGCACTTGTGGCCATATTTATTGCAAAAAGTGTGCAGAGAAATTTGTTAAATTAGATGGGGTTTGTTTTGTCTGCAATAGAAGCTGCAAAGAAAAGCATTTGATCACCCTGGAAAAAGGAGGTACTGGATTTTCTGGTCACGGGGACCAGTT
Source organism: Pinus taeda (assembly GCA_000404065.3). Taxonomy (NCBI): domain Eukaryota; kingdom Viridiplantae; phylum Streptophyta; class Pinopsida; order Pinales; family Pinaceae; genus Pinus; species Pinus taeda. The sequence continues at coordinate 6,648 of APFE031025884.1, forward strand.
GGATGCAACCGATTTTAAACATGTTGGAAGTGGTTCTCGCATGGGAATATTTTGGGTATCAAACTCAATTGGCATGGTTCTACTTGGCAAAATTGATGGTTTAATTCAAATGAAAATCATTTTAAGAACATACCCCTCATTATCTGCTAAGGTATATGGCTGGCCCAGAACAAAGGAATTTTCCAAGATCAGGTTTCTACCCTTGCAGTGCAATGCACCTCCATTTTTTAATTGCTTTCTCGAATCCAAAGGAACATCCGCAAAGAATAAATCAGACTGTATGTTCCTTGCCTATTTTGGTGGCACCTCTCATGCACAGGATAGATGTAGGGCTGGCATTTTCATTCATGTTAATGATCACAGATCTCTCAAAACTTCTGTGGGCATTGGTATAAATTCTTAAACTCCTTTTGTGTTGGTTCAGATTTTTGGTGACTCTGAATGCAATAAATTCAATAAACAATGTGCAAATAAATTGGATAAACAATGTGCAGCGTTGTCAAATCTTATTTCAGTTCCTATTTTAGAATAAATTTCATGCTTAAAATCTGGTTTTGTTGATTTTTCTCTCAAATTTTCACAGAGAAGAACGCTGAACCAGATTTCCTTTATAAAAATGGTTTACAACAGGCTCTGGATGTCTGGCATATAACAGAATCAGTGAATGGGCAGGTCATCGAGAAGTATCAACCACCAAATGGTTAATGGTTGTCAGATGTGGTTTCATTTTGCTCTCACAACCACTGTTTTTAGTGGTACATGCCAATGTTAGTTGTTATATGCAGTGTTTATGTGTTTGTTGTATATGTCCTTCAGACTATGATGAACTTTAACCAATTATTTTTTGATATGAACAGGTTTTCTCCAATGCTCAGAGAGACGCATTTATATGGTATCAGACTATTTATGTGTTTTTTTGTGCTTTTTGGTATTAAGTGATGTTTTTCCACTTTTCTCAGTACGCTATGCTCTCACTTTTTACATATTACAGCAACTGTTTTTAGTGGTACATGCCAATATTCAGTTTTTACGTATTGTGGATTTAGTATTGATCATGAATTCTTGGATTCAGTCTTGATCATTAATTCTTACCGCATCTTACGTATGTAAAACTTTATCCTCTTAATAAAAAAATTCAATTTTTCCCTTGGAAAAAAGCTTTGGTTGCTTCAAATTCTTGATATAAGAGTACTTTACCTAACCTAGTCATTACAAAGCCCAGAAAATACTAGTTTTTAGCTGTTTCAAAAACTTAGTTATAAACATTACCATCATCAAAGGAGGAATTTCTCACCCAAAAAAACTCTACTCAATCTTGTTGATAATATAACGTGTACTGCATAGACAGCTCGACTAAAATTATCTCTATCCGACTACAAATTAGAAAAAGGAGGGTACACTTGGACTATCAAATTAACACTAAGGAGAGAAAAAAAATTATTGACTCGGTAATATGAGTTACTAATGTAAACACACAGCATCAATCAAGAAAAACACATACATTATTTACTCTGTTTTTCTCTATTTGGGTATCTACTACCTATTTTATTTTTCCATACATTATTTACTATGTTTTTCTCTCTGTGGGTATCCACTACCTATTTTATTTTTCTAGGCGGTATCTGGTTCATGGTCCAGAGATCATAGATTAGATCTGATAGTCCCCAGAGACCAGATCAGTGACCACTACCTCCACAAGATATTTGTACCAGCCAAATCCACCCAAAGGGACCACTTCCTGCCAAGTCAACAACATAGCCTAACCTCAAGAGTGTCAAAAGAATTGAATATGTGACCTCTCAATAGCAGAGTTAACAATAATGTCTCAATAGTAGAGTTAACAATAGTGCCTAATCAACAGGGGCTAAACCAACTTAACTAACCCTCTAAACGATCTACAGCCTACTAAACTAGTTGGAACATCAAAAATTATTCTTCATAGTACCTCTTGGAACATAAAAAATTATTATTCATAGTACCTCTTCAAGACCAGATAAATATCTGCTCATACAACAAAACGTGGTAATTGACTTAACATTTATCCAAATTTGGCCAATGAAGCTTAGGTCCTGAACCAATAAATGCTTAAAATCAAAATCCCACACCATGGCTTCTGTACACAATGTATTGAGCATTTATACTAACCTAATACTAACCTAACCAAATATATCGTGTCACAATATGAAAATAGGGATTAAAAAACATAAATGCAACTCACCAAACCACCCAATCTATGATGTCATAATAAGGGTGAAAAATAAGCTTGTGTTCATTTCAAGGATCTAGGAAGAAAATTAATTAATACTATGGATATATACTACTTTGTTCTTATTTTTATTAGTCAACATCCATTTGTATTTATCATTTTATTTACTAGCATTTGCACCAGATGTTACAAAGGAAACGATGTAAGGCATAAATTGAAGAACACAAATACAACAAAAGAATACTTTGATAAAGAATACCAATATATTGAATGCTCAAATCAATGCCCCATTAATTGGAACCACTTAGTAGACATATCTATCAACATTAGGATTATACACAATGATCAAGAAATTTCCCATAGACAAACAACACCTTCCACAACAACCTTTTGTCACATCCACATTTTAAAAAATGCCTTGGAACGTGATTGGAATCTCGCATATTGCCTTTTTCATTATGCAGATAAATCTTCCATATTGCTTATCAAGGACTTCAAATTGAGAAAATCATTTTTCCCAATTTTGTAATGCTCACTTATTGAACTCGAGCCCAATCTCATTTTTATTGGACAGTTTGAAGTCCTTGATAAGAAACTGAGATTTTTTGTTCCATTTTGCTGACTAGGCAGTAAAAGTGGTTACAACAATGCTTTCAAAAGGTTACACCCTAGGAAAGGATACTTTAGGCAAAGACAAAGAGTTAGACGAGAAGTATCAAGTGATGGACATTGTTGCAGCAAAGGTGGCAGATTTTGGCAAATTCTTCGGAAAGATGTCAAAAGCAGGTTTGATTACAGCTGGGCATGCAGCTTGCAATGCAGGAACAACACCTGTCAACAATAGTTATTTTGCAACAAGAGCACTAATGGTTGCTGGGGTTCTTGACAGCGCAACCAAAGTTGCTGCTAATTTTGGTAATAGGAATAATGCAGCAAAGAAGTAGACTTGAAGTATTATGGCACTATCAAGTTAGAACTGTAATGTAGTGGTGTTGGCCTTCAGGTTCGTCTGTCTTATAATTAAGTATGCATGTAATGTTGCTTACCCTGCCATAGTCATTCTTGTATCAAATCAATTTTATGGTCTCTGTATATGTGTTTAAATATCTGATCTTTCTGCATCCCTTCACATTGAGATACACTATATATCTGTGGGCTTCAACCCCCAAATGCATGCTAGACAGCTGTTGACACCAACTAACATCAAGAAATTGGAGACGCTTCAGACTACTCAAGCGGTTGGGCAGCTTTTTGATGTTTGTTTTGGATAAATTTAGGAACTTCAAATGTTTTAAGTTCCCAATAGACATGGACAATGACTGGATGGAAGTATGACTTAGATCTAACACAGTCATCTAAAACAAATAAACAATGTCTTCGTTCTAGATTTTTATTCATTCCTTCAAAATATTTGTTAATTCTGCCGTGAATTCCCTTTACACCCCCTTCTTTTTCCTCAGACGCTTTTATCTGTCTGAACGTCGATAGCAACAACACTTCAATGACAAATTTGGGTGATACTATAAGCCACACAAATTGGTCGAAACTGTCTCGAACATTTTGGTTGTTGAATACCTCTTGCACCAGAAGGGTTTTGCCCTATCCTCCCATACCCACAATAGAAATCACTCTGAATCCATTTTCCAATATCCACCGACTGACCTTTTCAGTGTCTTCCTTTAATCCCACCGCTTGAAATACTAAACTTATTCCAAAATGTTTTTGTTACTTTATAGATAAGGCGTAGATTGCTTGGCTCTATGAAAATACATGTTAATCTGTTACTTGTGCTCTTTGACTGAAAAATACATGGTGACAGAAAAAGGCATATTATGCTAATTGAGGAATGCTTTTCACTTGTCGAACTTATAGTATTGAATTTAACACAACAACACTTTACAACAATGAACTAACAATATTCATGATGAAAATAGCAATATGGAAGATTTATTTGCATAATGAAAAAGACAATATGGGAGATTCCAATCACGTTCCAAGGCATTTTTTAAGATGTGGATGTGACAAAAGGTTGTTGTGGAAGGTGTTGTTTGTATATGGGAAATTTCTTGATCATTGTGTATAATCATAATGTTGATAGATATGTCTACTAAGTGGTTCCAGTGAATGGGGCATTGATTTGAGCATTCAATATATTTGTATTCTTTATCAAAGTATTCTTTTTTTGTATTTGTGTTCTTCAATTTATGCCTTACGGCGTTTCATTTGCAACATCTGGTGCAAATGCTAGTTCTATTATTCACAAAAACATCAGATGCCGCAAATTATTGAATCACATCATTGTGCCTTTTTTGCATAATTACATCTTTTCCATAATTTCTGCAACACTTTTTGTTTCCACTTCCATGAATGCCCTCTATGCAAAAAGAATGTTCCCAAATAATTTTAATACCAACAATATTTTCAACACATGAAAAACTAGGAAATGCACAACATCCAAGGAAACAAAGATTTTAATGAATTGTTCTTTTAGCGAAACAACTAAATTTTGAAAATTGTAGTTAAAGTGTTCATTTTTCTCATGGTTTAATGACTTTTGGTAGTTAATTGGTAGGGGTTGGACTTAAGGAACAAACAAAGATTGTGTTCCTTATAGATGTATTTCTGGAACAATATTTGTTGGAACATTGTTCTGCACAAAGCAATGAAAAAGAACATACAGTAATTAATATATTACATTCAAAAGTCAAAATCCTATCAAAACAAAAGATATTTCAAGCACATGTTATGTCACAAATTACAATCACCTATATTTCAATTAAATGTTTCCCGATGTGTGATCATCCGACCTCATCTCCATTCTTATGTGTTATTTTTGGTCTGTAGGATTTTAACAAAATTTACGCGCTTTCCTCTTTTGCACTTTTTATTTTGTAATCTCTTCTTCACACCCTCTTTGTAGTATTTCTCTTAAACTTATTTCTGCTTACAAAGGAAGAACTTCAGTTTCACTTTGGCACTCATAATTTTTGGTAAACATCAAATATTCTAAAGAATTTAGATACTGAATTTTGTATTCATTTAACAAACCTTAATTCTTTTTATTTCTTTTTACAGAACATAAGGTGGGAAGAAAAGATAAATATTTAAAACAATTCACAACAAATTCAATATCAAACTATACAACTTTGTTCTCTCTTACTCAATAGCATATAGATTACCCCAAATTCTATCTAAAGATCATTTAGAGATAGCATATAGATTGCCCCAAATTCTATCAAAAGATCATTTAGAGACTCTAGAGGATCGTTGAGTTATTTTTACATTGGCAAGGATAAGAGTGGAATAATTAGCTATAGAATTCGAATTCACTTAGTTACTAATTTTGAAACCAGTTTTATACTATCAATACAATGAGCTAAGACAACCCCACATTCTCTATCAATCTTATTGTAAGGAAAAAGAAAATAAAAAAATTAAACAAAAGAAGAATCTTATTGAAATACGAGTTACATTAATTTGTGACTTGAATGTTCGATACCCATTTTTGCATTTACATTGCTCACTATGAAATCTACCTCATATTAGGAAGACACCTCAAATTTTGCATACATATATGGAAGGACATCTTACCACTCAGATCATTGCATGTGTGCATGCAGTGGCTTGGTATTTTTTCATGTATCTCGCCATGAAATTTGATGCAAAGATTGACACCATTACAAAATAATATGTTCATTCGCTTGATTTTCCAATCCAAACAATATGATCTAAACAATACACAACCTATTGAGCAATACATAATGAAATTGAGCTAAGAAATACTAGACAACGTTGATGTCTTTAATATTTTAAACAACGTTGCTGTCTTGGGTATTGAAAAGTTTGATCAACCGTACTATGGCTTGGGTTTTGAATTTGTAATGTGATGTGCACTCTTCAAACACCATGATCACCACGATTTGCACACTTCATTTCAGATGAAGTCTTAGAAGGATCAAATGACCCCCATTGCCATGTTACCACAACTCTTCACACTCCGTCCCATTGAATCCATCGATTAAGCTATTAAACAAAGAATATTTGGAAAAAAATCGATCATGGCCCTTCATAAAAAAAAATGAAATTCCTACAATCAACATCCACCCATTCAATCAAAATTAAATTCAAATGAAGACCTTCAATCAACCTTTAACTTTGAGATTAGTGCACAAAAGTGGTAGAATTGATCATAGCTTTTGAGTACATGACTTCTAAAAAAATTCCATGATATCATGAAATTTTGGAGTTGGAATACACCTCTCAATATCTAGTCCAAATATATCCAATTTCATACAAAATTGAGTCCTCTACAATAGTTCAAAACCTATCTTTTTGCAAATAATTGAAAACCTTTTCTCCTTGTCCCAATTATTATTTATAATTACAAAAAGAAATGCCCAAAAAGCAGAGTTGTTGAAACAATGGTTGAGATCTTTGATTTTAGTTGGAAAGAATCCCTTTCTCTTCTTTGCTAGTGAAATCCTTTGCTCCAAGATTTCTTTGCCTCATCATTTCCACCAATCTCCACAACTAACCAATCAAAATAAAAATTAAAACCAATTAAAATGGAGAAAAGCTAACATTTCCAAAATTGTCAAAAAAAACTAACCGATCCAAATTTAATTTAATAATTTAATAAAACCGAATCTATGTTTTCCCTTGCTTCCTTGTGATGAGAAGATTCAAAAAATTCATCTTCTATAATGAATTTGCAACAAAAACCCACGTTGGACCAAAAAAAACTCTCCAAAACAAACTCATAACATGATTTTTGGTTGCAAATTCGTAGTTGTAGATTATGTTTTTTTTTTGAGTGGTTAATGACCTAATTTAGTCATAAAACCACTCCCATATCCTTCTCGATGATATAAGATTTCCAACAAGCCCTCATGTGCTCAATTTCATTGGGTAAAATTCAAGATATCACCCTCCAAAATATGGGTTCCAAAATTAGTGAAGTGTTCGAAAATACACAGTCTTGAGATGTTTTTTATTAAAA
>APFE031025886.1:2502-20995 GCA_000404065.3 Pinus taeda
ACATCTTGGCTGAGGCTTCCTTGAAGGAGCATGGTGCTAAATGACTTACCTTCTGCACAAATTTCAAAAATTTTTGAGTATTTTTGGTCATTTGTGAATTTTTTGGGCAAAAAACAGGTTTTCTTCCCCAACGTGTAGTGCGCCGCGCGCCACCCTGAAGATGGGCAACTCCTTTTCATGAAAACTAAGCATTTTTGGATTTGTCATGCAAAAATACACTTGCTCAGCAATTGCTAAGAAATTTCACCAAGTTTTGAGCCTCCAGAAGGTCAAAAAACAAGCAAAAAATTACTTTCTGCCACCTTTTTGACACACAGGAAGCAGTCTTGGGAGATTGCAATTTTGGAGGGGCAAATGGACACCAAATTCAGAAATTCCACTTGGGTTAGAAAGTAGACATCTAGAACTTTCCAACAAGCCCACTTTTGCCTCATTTGGACACCTGGAATTGCCTTAAAAACTTCTCCAAAGGTGCGTGACCCGTTCAGAATCAGTGCGCGACCCGTTGGGCAATTTTCACAGAAATTGTACCTACAGCTCAGCAAAACGCAGTTTTGACTAGGTTTGACTTTTTGGAGTGGATTTTTATCCTCCTTGATGTAAATGATGTAATTTTATGATATTTTGACACTCATTTATCTCTTCTAGAAGATTCATTGATAAGATAGGCAAAAATTAAATGAATGAATTGGTTTCCTAGCTTATAGAGGCAAGTTGTTTTGACTGCCTAGATTTTAGTGCTCAGTTTGGAATTGGTTGAAACAGCTCCTAGGATAGTGAGCTCGACCCCTAGAGGCTAGGGAATGGGTTGGCATGGTCTATATTATGTATTTTCTCAATCATTTTCAGAGGTTGGAAAAAGTTGGACTCTTGAGGGAGAAAGATTCTATTGTATTACTGATTGTATCACTGCATTTTGGCAAAGGAAGAAAGACCAGGGTTTTGTAGTCCTTTTTGGGATTCTTGTGGTTACATGTATTGATGGTGTGTTTATCTTTGTACTTGTAAGTTTGTTATGTGAATCATCTTCTTACTTTTTCTTCTGCAAATTAGGCAAATGAAGTGTTAAGGTAGAATTCATGGTTGCTATGCTCTGCCTTTAAGTTTGCTTAATATCAATGTTTTCAGCTGTTTAAGGAGAATTCAAGGTGATTGCTTGCTCTCCTTAGCTCCTCACCAGTCATTCTCAATCCATCCAAATATTTCAAAAGCATCAATACAGTCTCCTACCTTGCTCCAAAGAACCCCCTGCGAAAACTGTGTCCAATCCCCGCACCCAAAACTGCCTTTCCCCAATTTCCACCAAAACCCTAAAAAAATCCCAAATAAAACCTTTTTATCAGTTTACTAGCCTAAAATCAGTGTTCTTTATTGGTTATCTCTGCCCGTTTGAAGAACTTTTCCAAGATAGACCGGAGAGAGCCCTCTCCTGCCCCGTAGGGCTAGCTACGAGGCTAAGTGGTTTGATGTTGCCTTGGATTTTACCTTTTTCAGCCTGAGGTGAAATTTCAAGCGCTAACATATCCTAGAGAAACTGTGAAAATATCTCCATGGGTCTTCCTCAGATCAATGGCATGCCCCATGGATCCAATGAACTTGTAATCTTGCACAGTGGTCCTTTATAAAACAATGCGGGTAATACGGATTGAAACTTATGGTGCTGAAAGTGAATCTTTTGAACTCTTCCATCTTGGCATGAGCATGCTTGAGATTCCATATCACATATAACCCGATCTGCAAATAAAGAGTGGGCCAAGGTGCCTTCTTCTTCCTATGTAGTCTAACTGACAACCTTGTCGAGATGTGATACAACACTTCTTGCATGACGAGCTTGTCCATGGAAAACTTAGGTAAAACATGTGGAGGCTTCTCCACATTGTTAGGTAAACTTGACTCAAGATAGAGTCAAAGTTGACCAGGTTAAATAGTGATGGTTTTGGGACACATGGTATTGTGCACCCATAGTATTTTGCCTATGGTATTATGTGTAATGGAGCTTATAAAAGGCTGGAAGGACTTCATTGTAATGTAAGACTTTGAGGTGAGCGGTGAAGGCTCACTTGGTCGGATTGGCCAGGGTTTTGGTCAATGCTAATGAGATCTTATTAGGTTGGGTTTTTTCCCAGATTTGGGGTTTTCCCAGATAAACATTTGTGCTTATGTGTTTATGGTTTTTGCTAGTTATTTTTATATTTATTCCTCTCAGTGATTATTTATGTTATGCAGTAAATTTCTTAACAACTAGTATCAGAGCCATGGTTGAGGGTTTAGGCTTCTAATGTACGCCTTCAGTGAAGGATTTATTTTAGCCCAATGGATAAAAGGATCAGTGTAGAATTTTGTTGTTATTGCTCCTGAGATCACCGTTGAAAAGGGTTAAAGAGATAATTGAATTCAGATTTGGTATGGATCTGGATCAACGATGATGGTCAAAGACCTGATGGATAGATAAATTTGCATGAGAAGAGAACGAATCTGCTATGTAGAGTTTGATTGTCAACGTATTTGCGTATGAAAAGAAGTCAGATCTGGTCAAGGCTAACGTGGATCTGTGGATTAGATCGGTGGGCTGCCTCCTTTTGTCAAAGATCCCACGTCTTCTTCGGGTCCCAATCACCCTTCCACCCTGCCCATGCAGAGCCGAGCATGAATAAAGAAAATAAATTGGTGGCATCGATGGCACTGCTGGAATTCTCATGTTGAATGCCAGAAATGTGGTTTTCATGGAAGATGAGTGTATTCTTAAAGAGCAATAAGGTTGAGAACAGACGTTGTCAAAGGCAGTGATGGCCAAGAATGAAAGACTCGGAAATGTCAAAGATTTAAGAAATGACATGATTAAAAGAAGTTTTTGCTTTTGTGTGGCATGTGGCTTTGGTGATAACATATTCCATGGGAACTCCATCGAGTGTTTCTTGATGGAGAAAGAGAATAATAGTGGTGACACTGCCGAGACTTAGTGATCAGTAGTAATAAGACGCTGGTCCAAGAGGGTCATAAATGAAGCATAGATGTGAAAGCAGAGACATTGGTGGTTTGCAAACGTTTGGGGGCATTTGGTAGGCAACAAGACCAATGCCATTATTGTAGGAGGTTTTAATAAATAAATAAAAATCTACGAGGTTCTCATCAGGCTCGCAGTTGGAGTGGTTTGATAGAAGCTTTTGAGAAAATCAAATTGAGAGAGGATGGATCAGAATCGCAGCAGCAAAAAAAAATAAAAACAAACAAATAAATAAATAAATAAATTTAATGAAGTCAAAATTATTGCATGTAAATGGGCATACTACTATAAGACTGGGTAAGGCATGTGTACCCCTCGATGATCACTGGTAAAGTCTGGGTTAGACCTAGGTGATAGGGGGGATGTCGGGTTAACAATACCCCAGGTAAAAACTATGAGGGGGGTAAGAGCTAGAGTGAGCAGGATTGTCTCACTTAGCAGGTTTTGCTGGAGTTAGTCAAAGAACCCCAAGTCAAGTTTAAGGGGGGAATTGTTAGGTAAACTTGACTCGGGATAGAGTCAAAGTTGACTAGGTTAAACAATGATGGTTTTGGGACACATGGTATTGTGCACCCATAGTATTTTGCCTATGGTATTATATGTAATGGAGCTTATAAAAGGCTGGAACGACTTCATTGTAATGTAAGACTTGGAGGTGAGCGGTGAAGGCTCACTTGGTCGGATTGGCCAGGGTTTTGGCCAATGCTAATGAGATCTTATTAGGTTGGGTTTTTTCCCGGATTTGGGGTTTTCCTGGATAAACATTTGTGTTTATGTGTTTATGGTTGTCGTTGGTTATTTTTATATTTATTCCTCTCAGTAATTATTATGTTATGAAGTGAATTTCTTAACAAATATCTCCATGGGTCTTCCTCAGATCAATGGCACGCCCCGTGGATCCAATGAACTTGTAATCTTGCACAATGGTCCTTTATAAAACAATTCAGGTAATACGGATTGAAACTTATGGTGCTGAAAGTGAATCTTTTGAACTCTTCCATCTTGGCATGAGCATGCTTGAGATTCCATATCACGTATAACCCGATCTGCAAATAAAGAGCGGACCAAGGTGCCTTCTTCTTCCTATGTAGTCTAGCTGACAACCCTGTCGATATGTGATAAAACACTTCTTGCATGACGAGCTTGTCCATGGAAAACATAGGTAAAACATGTGGAGGCTTCTCCGCATTGTACATCCATATGAAGGTGCCAAGGGGTGAGGCATACCAATCTACTATGTCGATCAATGCCTCCATCACCACTTATGACATGCAAGGTGGATCCTGCTCAAATATCATTTTGTACACCAGGGTGACAAAGTGGTTTGATAACTTTATGATGATTCCGTGGGAGTTGCATTCGGAGAACAATTTGCAATAAGTGTGCACAAAGGTTTCTGAAGGTGTCCACGCCCACTTCAAGCCTGAGAACTGCTGACAGGCACATATTGCATCAAGAATGTAAGCGGGCATGTATATATCTTCTTGCTGACCTTTGGGCAGATGCCGGGCCTATGTCACATGTTCCTTCAACCTGAGAGCCAACATGTTAGACCAGCTGCATGGAATTCCTTTGTTGGCTAGTTGGTCCAACGCAATCACCCAGATTTGTGGGAAGGTTTATATGCTCTCTTGGCCATATAAGCGTCATGTAAAGATGACCAAGTATTGATATGCCTTCTATGGTATCTTCTCCTTGTAAACCAGACTGGTGTTGTCCTGAAATTGGCTGGCTCTTTCACCCAACTCTTCAAGATATCTCTAGAATTTGTGTTGTTGCGTGTGTTGAAGGGTTTCCCCATTGTGATCACTGGATGTGACAAGTGATTCATCTCCTGATAATCCTTCACCATGAAGGTAGCAAGCTCTATCCCACTAACATTACTCAACATCATCATCTCAGGATTAGTGTGTGAGACAATCCAATGTATCATGTCCGCGGATGGAAATGCGGGATACCTACATGCAATATGGTACAAGCCAGAATTGTGGATGTTGACATAGACCCTGCGGTCTTCCAGATCTTCCTCAAATGTGCTTGAGAATGTATCATTGATGTCCTTCCATTTCATCTTGTTTTCTTTGTCTATGACTAGCTTGGTGTCTTCGTAAATGGGCAAGATCATAGACACTTGTTCAACTGCATCTCTAGTTGCGCTTCCAACTGTGTCCTCTGACCCTTCTCTCTTGGAGGCCATTGTACCTATACTGTTGAGAGACGGATGAACACCTGCTATACTTAGAGACATAGCGACACTCATGGAAAGAAATATGTCATTTGAAAACCAAAATAAATCTAAGGACTGACATGCAACACACCTGGGTGACTGGCAGTAAAGATTGCACAATTTTCATTGGAAGGCTAGGAGACTAACTGCCAAAATTGCACAAGGCACATTCCAATTTGTCAGGAGGTTGACTAACTATTGGAACTTCACAATTCACAGTCTAGCATGCCTGCTAAGGACTGAAACTGCGCAATGCGCGGTTTCATTCAGCATGGGCATGCAAGCCCAAAGATTGCATTGTGAATTTTTCTAGGTCAAAAGGGTACTGCCCTGGAATTGCTCAATGCAATCCCGGAGATCAGTGCTAGCCAGATTTCATAGTTTCTGGAGAGAAGGCAGAGCCTTCACCTCCATAAATGCACATTTTTGTCCAGGCAAAGGCAAGGTCTGGGCGAAGGCAGCCTAGTCCCGTCAACGGGCGACTGAAAACATGAAAAGGTTTGGATGCATGGAGAGACTGAGTGTAAGAATGAGTGAATGATCATGCATGCAAACAGTGAATTTATGATTCAAAAAATAGGAATGCATGCACGTGTGTGAAACGAGTCGCCACAACAACAACCATTAGTGCAAAACAATGTCATGCACGTGACAATAGTGGGATGTAAATAAAAATTGAAACAATGCTTCTACAAGCAAATATACATTAAAATGACAACAAACATTCAACAAAAACAAAAAAACATCATTCATACAAAGCGAAATATGAAAAGTGACAAATAAGTAGCAAATGACATGAAAAGCAGAGTTACTCGGAAACAACTAAGCTGAATATGCCGAAGACTCCTATATGTGTTGTGGGATGTCAGAGATCCAAGATTGATGTGACGAATGAGATTTGCAGTATCGAATAAATATGTTTGAGGCTTATGACGCGCATGCCACAAATTTGGGAAAAAGAAACACTTGGAGGGAAGTTTCTAAAATGATCTTTTCATGTAAGCTCCAGCTACTAAAAACAGATCCCTAAAATTTAGGAATGCTTTTTTCATATTGCTTTTGCTATTTTAGGAAAAGAAGCCCATGCATGCAAATCAGGATTGCTCAGTCCTAGAGGGAATCGATCAACCTGACAGTACATACAGCGATCTGCAAGCCTAGGAAAGGGATTTGGGTAGTTTTAGGGCTGAGTAGGGTTGGTTGTCCCTCGGGCATTACGCAATTTCCGGGGTCAATAGGTCACTGCTTCCCAGAATTGTGAAATTTATGGGTTGAAGCCTAGTGTCAGGCTGGATAGCGTAATTTTTTGAGGGAGAGTTTCCTGGTTGGATTGTGCAATTTTTTGAGGGAGGGTTGCCTAGCTGGATTGTGCAATTTTTTGAGGGAGGTTTCCTAGCTGGATTGTGCAATTTTGGAGCCCAGCGAGATTGCACAATTTCTGGAGGGAAGGCTGGTTCCCCTCTGTTAGTTCCTAAATCTACCTCAGGCTGAGAAAGGTAGGACCTAGGATAACGTCAAAACACGCTTAACCTAGTAGCTAGCCCTACCAGGTCGAGAGAGGGCTCTCTCCTTGTCAATCTCAGCAAATATGATCAATGAGGCTTGAGGTGACTGATGTGAAGACTGATTTTAGGCTAGGTATGGGTGCATAAGTGTTTGATTGAATTTGATGATGCTTTCTTGGCTCAAATGTGAAACGAAGATTTGGGTCTGGGGAATGAGGCTTAGTTTTGCAGAGATCTCTATGGGGCGAGGTAGGAAAATGGTTTGGTACATCAAAATTGAATGAAATGGAGAGCCTTTAGACAGGTGAGGAGTTGAAGAGGGAAAGAAAGTCTCAGGGATCCTATTCAAACAGTTGAAAACATAAATAACTAAACAAACCCTAGGTAGAGCACTGCAAATCAATGAATTCTACCTTTATCCTTGTTTGATTTAGTTAAGATGAAGCAAAGAAAGATGATGGCATACATAAAACACGTGTAAACTTACAATTACAGAAGGAAACACAATACCAAAGCAAGATGCCACAAGAATCCCATAAAGTGCTGCAAACCCTGGTCTATTCCTTAACCAAACTGCTGAAACGAATATACAATGAAGCTCCAAGCTTTTCCAAAGTCCAACCCTTGCTGATGACTGAAAAATTACAAGATATAGGCAACCAACAACTCATCCTAGCCTCTAGGGGTCGAGCTCATAATTTTAGGAGCTGTTCCAACAAAGTCTAAGCTGAGAACTAAAAAGTAGGTAGTGGAACAACTTGCCTCTAAAAACTAGGGAACTGATTCATTCAGTTGAAAACTACCTTTTCATGGATGAATCTACCTCTATGAGTGAAAATTTAGCATAACTACATCAAAATCCATCAAGTCACATTAAATTACATCATGAGTTTGACTATTAGAAAGAGAAAAGTCAAACTATGAAGAAACTAGGCGAAAAACATCGTTTTTTGCCCAAAATGAGCAAAATTCCTCCAATACGCCACGCTGATTTCCCTATGCGTAGCGCCTTTTTGTAGCTGATTTTGGAGGCCTTCCCATGCAACAAATTTGCTCCAAGTGGGCTTGTTGGAAAGGTATGCCTGTCTATCTTCCAGAACAAGTAGAATTTCTGAATTTGGCCTCCATTTTCCCCTCCAAAATTGAGTTCTCCCAACACTGCTTCCTGTGTGTCCAAAAAGGGGCAGAAAGGTCATTTTTGAGGTGTTTTTGACCTTTTTGGAAGCTCAAAACCTGTCAAAATTTCTTGTCCATTTGTGGGCATTCATATTTTTCCATGAAAAATCCAAAAATACCGAGTTTTCCTCAAAAGGAGGTCCCTAGCAAAAGCGCGCGCCAGGTGGCGCGGCGCATCAGGCAAAAAAATCAGTTTTTTAGACCAAAAATTTCAAAATTGCAAAAAGTGTCCAAAATTCATTGAAATTTGGGCTGAGTGTCCTTCATTAAGTTTTCTATTGGGCCAAGGAAGCCTTAGCTAAGATCTGGAGTCTATCTTTCTCTTTTCGCTTCCTTGATGCTTTCTTCAACTTAGCCTTCAAAATCCTAATTTTTGCTTTGCACACCTTGTTTCTCGCCAAGTAGTGGTAGGCCATGTGCCTCAACATATTTTTCTCTTTGTTGGCTTTCTCCAGCATCTTTTCCAAGTGCATGTTTGTCACCTCGAGCGAAGGTTCACGATCAGCTTGAATTTCCCTTTCAAGTGTTGTCAATTTGGTTTTCCTCCTCTTGGCAGCTTGCTAGTTTTTCTTTATGTTTTTGAGCTCCATGGATGAGTGGGACTGGTGAGGGGAGGATTTGATGCTAGCTGTAGGGTTTTGGGGAATGAAAGGGTTTAGGGAACAACATTTAGGGATTAGGGATATTTGATTAGGGTTTGGGATAATGGGATTAGGGATTTAGGATTAGTAATTTAGGGATATGGGGTTTAGGGAGTGGGTAGATGAGAATATAAAGAGAGGGAGAAAATGAATGAGGGAATGAAGGATTTAGGAAGTGAGAAATGGCTAGGAGTGAAATTGGCAACAAAACATACAATTTTCAAACCCTATGCAACTGTTTTTTGGCAAGAAATGCAAAGAGGTAGGGTTTTGATTTTTTTTTATTAAATCACCATAAACACCAAGGTAAACTCATTCACTGGCCATGGAGAAATGTTAACTTACTTAAATCAATGAGGATTGATCAAATTCAGCAGTTTGGAAGGTGGTTGTAGATGAAATTGGCTTCCAAACCCTGTGCGCTGCGCCACTTCAATGTGTTGCGCCTGTGTAACTTTTACATTGCAGAGGGCGGCCCAATGCACCGCGTCAGATGGATGCACCGCACCCATGATCCAATGCGTCGTGCCTCTGAAATATGCCAAAATTGCTATAGTTTTTCCTCCTGTGTGATTTTTGACCTTTCTCTTGTTCACTCCTTCTCCTTTGGATGCAAATGAGCTCTTTGAACATGACAATTGGTTTATATACAAAGGATTTTAATTTTTTACTTATCAAAAGCCCACTTTGTAATGTTTGCCTTTGACTTGCTTTTAAAACTCTGTTTTTGGGTAGTTTGCTTTATTTTTTGGCTTTAATGAACTGAATGATTTGACTTTTTGTTTGCCTTGCAGGTGATGGAGTTGCTGAAGCTTGGCAAGGTGACCAGGGTTTCCATTGAAGTTATTACATATGGAAAAACTTAAATTACATCAAATTTATACATAAAAACATAAAAAACTTTGTTTTTCCTCAAAACAGGGTTTTGAGGAAAAATCAATTACTGAGCATGTGATTATGGAAATTATTGTTACTGGAACTTTGTTTTCCCTCCTCATGCGCCTGTTGACCGTTATTGAGCATTTTGAAGACCTTATTGACAAAACCCTAGACCTAATACCCGGTGACCAAATTTTGCTTGAAGACTCACTGAAATGACAAAATTTGACTTTGACACTCTAAGACCACTTTGTAAGAGCATATTTGATCACTGGAGGAAGGTTCCAAAGACTGACACTAACACCCTCCATAATTGCGCAATTTTCTGAGTGAACATCTTAGCCAGAAAATTACCAAAGTCCAGAATGGAAGCCTGTGATGGGAGACAAGCAAGTTGAAATGCACAAGCTGGAAAGCCACTACAACTCAGTTGAAGCCTATGCACCTAATAGTGCAAGACATGTTGTTAAAGATGTTTTCTAGGGAGGCTCCAAAACGAAGCTAAGGAAAAATTTTAGAGGGTGATTGTAGATGATACAACACTTGGCGACACATTGGTAGAACTCTAGCTCTCTGAATGGACCTTGTTTCATGAAAAGAAAGTCTAACTCCTCCGGAGGTATTGTTAAGTTCTTAGATCATCTTGGTGTCCACACTAGCTTGATTGAAAGGTGTAGCATCTACCATGCTCTTGGTCAATCGGCACACATTCCAAGCCAAGTCAACATAGTTGTTTCGATTGGGATGAGGGGTATATTGGTACACAAGCAATATGATAGTCATAGTTTAAGTTTCATCTTTGGTGTTGCTCTGTTGCTAGCAAGCTTGGACAGTACCCTGATGGAGTCACGCAGAAGCACAAGATCGCTCTGATGCCAGCAAGCCTAGTTAGTACCCCAGTGGGGTTACTTGCATCACCTATTTGCACAAGAATCCTTTCTCTTCTTTCGCCTTATTCATTTTTTAATATTTTCACATTTTCATTTTCATTTTTATTTTTTTCTCAAAACTGTGCATAGCACTTATTCATTTCAAAGGCAGAAGAGGGATCCCGACTTATTGAGAGCAGAATAGGTTGTTCCTTCAGAGAAGTATTTTTTATATACCTTTGACATAATTTTTAAGGTCCCCACCCCCCCACCTTACTCTACTTGACTGAGCTGACAAGGGTTAAACCAAAACAACCAACTAGAGTAGGTGATACTAGTTAGCGTGTAAGAGTTGTGTTTTCATCAAGGTTCACTTTGAACAACACATATTTTCCATTGGCGTATAATGGACTAAAGATAAAAAGTTCTATATACAGAGACAAGATGATAGATAACCAAGTATTGTTAACTGCGCAAGTCCTCTTGCATTTTACCCTCGCTTGTTTCAAGAGTCATACACGGTTTCATACGAAACTAACCTACAAACATAAACAAGAAAAAAAATAACTAAAAGAGCGAAGAGCAATAGAAAAACGTGAAAGAAAAGTGAGTAAGAAAATAAGTGAGCAATCCAATAAACACATAAAGTAAGAAAGAAAACATGCATGCAAGAAAACAAGACAAGAAGAAAACACTACTCCTACTCATAAGCTAACGGTGCATGGGTCTGATCATGTGAAGTGATATTTCCAATGCAGCCACCAACGTATTGGTCGAACCATGTTGGTGAAGGCATGGTTCACGAAAAACACAATCGCACAAAACAATAAACATGAAATATATAACAATGAAGACAAACACACTCTGTTTAAATGTGTCCACAGAACATAGATGAGTGTAAGGGCATGACATGAAATCTGCAGACTTATCGTGGTGTTGTGCTACAATGGGTGCAAATGTTAAGCATACGCATTCTCTTTACTATGACATGCAAGAAAATGATATAAACAAAGAGAACTTGCGTTGCACGAGTGTGCTTGCTGTGTAGGATTTCTCTAATGCACGAGCGATGGGATCATGTAGTTCAAGTGGAGGAAGGGAAATCTATCTGTGAGATTGATATTTAATGCATACAGATGAGTGATGAGGAGCCATATGTGTTTCGCCAATTTCCTGACCAGAAGTAAATGGACCACAACAACTACGATCAGGAAAATCAACGATTTCATTAGCATCTTCATGATCAGATAAATCGAACAGAGGGGTATATGAGAAGCAAGAATGTTCACCCTCTACGTTTCTAGAAAAAGAAGATGAAAAATCAAGTGGATTTTCAATGAAGCATTTTTCCTCTCTGCTATCAAATGATGGACTCACTTCTGGTGTATTTTGTGAATGATCAACAATGGGTGCATCTGTTGGTGGATTTACACAAGGAAAATCAGTGATAGTGGAATCACCAAAGATGTTAGGAAAAATTGGAGAAGGCGCAGATAGAAGGAGATCATACTTCACCACGGGTTGATGTTGAGGTTCCCAGTCATACTCATCATGAATGATAGTATAGGTTGTTGTGAAACACTTACTCTATCGATGGATTAATCCTCGTTCACAACAGGTGTAGAGTTCGGAACATAAGAACTCAAGATAGTGCAATCTAGAGGATCAGTAGAACACGAAGATGGAGTTTGTGGTAATAGATGCATGTGACAACCCATGGGCTTCACAACCAAATCTGTGCGAAAATTGAGAGAAGTGATGATGGGAGGATGTGACAGTTGAATCGATGTGTGTGCATGTTCTCCCACATCACTCTATGGTGGTGAAGTTGTTTGATGAGGGGATGATGGACAGTCACCTGTGACATCAACTATGTCCATCTGTGATTGCGTAGCTCCATAACTGAAGTATGCTAAGAAGGGTTTGAAATTAAACTTCATCTTGGGATCGACTGATTTGTTAAGACAGTATTCAAATTTTTCCCAAAGATATTGAAACTTAATCTAGCTTTTCAGAGCTTCAAAATGCAATACACGGAAGCGCTGCCAAAAATCCATAGGCGATTCTTGCAGAGTCTGACTTCGTTTCAACAGTTTTTTGCTAAGAGGTTCAAGATCAAAATGATGGCAAGTAAATTCAATGAGATCACATAACTACTGAAGTGAGTTCACGCAACCGTGAGGTAGGTTGCAACACCATCGTTGTGGGGATTCGTGAAGTGTGTGTGAATGAAACAAGCTGACCTCAACTTCATTGAACTCATCGCATCCTTAAGGAATGCAAGGAAGTCGTGTAGGTACTCAGGCTAGGCCACTTGACCTTCACCATTGTATGTGAATTCTGACAAGAGATCATAAAACTCCCTCATGATGTCAATAGGTTCAACATGAGACAAACAGCATGGAGGGAGGAGTCTAATGATATCCATGACAAATATGTGAAGATTCAAAATAGGATGTAAGGGCTCATCTTGTCATCTGGCCCTCCTTCTAGCACTAGAAATGTTGACGGTGCTAGACCCACCAACATGTCAAGGGATCTCCCCGATAAGAAGTCCCAACTAGACCTCACACCATTTGGTGTAGGAGTCCCAACAATGGGTCGTATGGTATCGCCTTGATCGTCGTTGTGCACAGAGGCAAGTTAGATGTCCTTTTTGGTAGCAAGGGTGTGACCAACGCAACAAGCCAAGGAAGGTGCATGAAGGGTTCTAACACACAGAAAGTGGAATAAGTGTGCCCCTTAGAAACCTGTGGAAACACGCGAATTGGAAGGGAACACATGAGCAACGATACATCACAAGCTGGAAGGTAGGTGAACCAACAATACAAACTGATGGTTAAACCAAAAACACATCTCAACAAGATTTATACATACATATATAGAAACAGTCCATACAGACATGCGTAAGCAAACAACTACATATATTGTTAGCGTAACTAAGACAGCTGAAATACAATAACAACATATGTATGAAATGTGTTGGTTCTGTTATATTAAGAAATTTAAAGTTCTAATGATACATACAACCATGTTCGACTAATAGTGCCGAAAAAGGAATATTACAGTCCCTGTCACCTACTCCTCCAAAGAGATATACTAGCTCTGCACTATGGAGAAGCCAAGGCTCGTTACAATACAGTCCAAGATTTCTCTAAGATATACCTATCAGAAGCTTGGCTCCCAAAAGCCTCTACAATGAGTTATGAGGTTCAATAAATAGCAAAGGGTGGGGTGACCCTTAATATTACCCTTTGTGACTATTCACCTACCCTCATGAATCTTCAACTACTACATGACTATTACATTCAACCATCGACACTTGGTCTTTTACTTTTACAATATGTTACATTACAATCTGCACATGTACCCATGTGAGACAAAATAGGCTTGAGCAAGCCATGCAAGACACTACTAAGGCCCGGACAACTGTGGGAAGAACAACTCCTCGACATCTTCATGATGATCGACGGTGGCGAACTGATGCCAAGCTTGGTAGTCTGCGATGGTGTCCATGCGTTCAATGGTGACATCCTGCTGAAAGAAAACTCTTGCCTCCATTGCATCCGGGTACACTGATTTGGCACATCTGTCCAAATCGTCTGATAACATGCACATCGTATTTTTGAGTGCAGCCGGACCAGCAACATACTGATGTAGAGTATCTGCACTGATCTCCAAGTCTGCGCTAGTGGCTACACACATTAACTCATCAAATTACATGTCCAGCTCCATTCAGACTTGTTTATTTGATTTTGCCTTGGTGAGTGTGTCAATATATGGGATTGTGTGTGTGCACACAATGACATCCATGCTCCTAAAAACCCGTGCATGCGAAGCCTGCAAACTAGTGATGAGTTGTGGGAGTTCTTCATAGTTCCGGATCTGACTCCAAATGTGTGCCTTTAACTCTATTGCCTTCGGCTTCATCATCTTTGACAAATGCAATGGGGCTCCTTTGTATCTCATTGTCCATTTATGCATGCGGTCAACAACAATGTGCAGATTTGACAATATGTGTGCTCTCCTAGCATAACACTGTTGCCAACTGTTGAAATGGACAACTTTCTTATGCACGGTGTCGAATCTGGAATACAACATCCACATGACTATTTCGAGGGAGGATACTTCATCCAGTATCGCTCTCTTCAACTCTGCTCTGGAGGATGATGTAACATGTTCTCCTCCTTCTTTGGCCACTTATAACTCCTTGGCCATGTGCACATTCTCTACTATCAAGAATTGAACACTCGAGCTGGTGGCCTTGGCATATGCTCTGGTAGTGTTAGCCAATGTTGTTGGATGCTTTCACACATTAGATGTGATCACTCTTTCTTCAAACTGTGAAAGAGATGTGTGGACATCCAGAGTAGGTACTCTGTTTGACTGCGCAACTCTGTGTTGTGACTCATCAAAAGATATGTTGTGCATCTCTGCTTCCGAATTGTCTTCAAGGATCTTTGTGTCTCCTTGATTACTTGGGACTTTCTCTACCTTCGGATCTAGTGAAGCTGGTGGTGTGACCTATTGATTATGAGGCATGAGGTCAATATCTTGTTCGAACTTTGGCTCCACCACATCCATATCCATATGCTCTAGCATCTGTTCAATCTCTTGAGCTAAGTCATGCGACTTATCACCATTTATACTTTGTGCTAGATGCTCGAATGAGTCTATATCCTATATGGGCACGTTTTCTTCAATTTGCGCATGTTGCGCCTCCTGTTGTGTCTGTGCCTGCTGCTCGAACGAGTCTATAACCTATATGGGCACAGTTTCTTCAATCTGTGCATGTTCCACCTCCTGTTGTGTCTGTCCTTGCTGCCCTTCTTTCTCTCTTATGCACAAGTCCTATTCTTCCTGGATTTTCTGCTTCAACCCTTGCACCTCCTTTTCTATTTCCTCCATCCTCAATTTCTCTCTTTGTCTTTGTGTATTCCTCTTTTCATGTTGTCACCTCTTAGCCTCAATCTCCAAAGCTTCTTTCATCAATAGTGGATCTACTTTGAACTTGCAGCTTTGTTTTGCCTCTGCATTGTCGACAACCTTTCTCTTGCCTTTGTCATGCGTAGGTCCGCTACCCTATGTTGCTGCTGATGATGATGCTGTCTGGGATGCTACTTCTCGCTACTTTTCTAACCACTCCATGTTATCGGGAAATCTAGTGTCCATTCGGAGCTGCTAGTCTCACTAAGATGGGTAGCTATCTTAGAAACAAACAAACTAAAGTTACTTTCGTTTTCCTTTATGAGAAGTAGATGGGAGAGAAGTAGAGAGTACTAACCTCTGTCTTTCACTTGGCTCCTTGCTTGTTTCTTCTCCCCTTTGACAGATCTTTGTTGCTCCTTCCTTGCTTACCCTGTTTCAAAGAGCACTTGTAAAGTCAAAGCAGCATAATACCTTCAATGTACAGAGATCTACAATCATAAAAAATATAGGACCAGATATATATTGACCGCACAAATGCATATATCATCAAACATACAAGAATGTGGAGGAAAACTTAAATAGATTTATTGATAGAAAGAGTAGAAGAGAGGATTACAACCCATTGATCTGACCCAGCGTCATCCTCCCAGCATGAAAGCCCTTCATCACCTCATGAAAATCTTAGATCACCCAACACTATGATGTTTCACCAAGAAACCAACAACACTTGCTTACAAAATACAAGATTCCAGCCTCTAGATCTCTGAGATGAGGGATCCATATATAGATGTTTTCACAGGTGTGAGTTAGCTTCTGGGATTTTGATTAGTGTCCTCTCTCTGATAGTTCTTGGTTCCACTTGGAGATTCATGATCTCTTACTCATCCATGGGAAAATTCAGAGAGGCAAGTGTCACAGGAGAAGTTTCTGGAAGATTCCATGATCATCCACCTTGCAAACTGTCTCTGCCATTTGTCTACTCTCGCCCATCTCACCCTACAAAAGGGCTTTTCAGTATGCATCGCACTTTTTGCATGTGGAAGGTGTGATGCATTGCACCCTTAGCACTGAGCAGTCTGTATGGTCCAGTTTTGACCAGTTTTGGGCAATTTTCCATGGAGAAGTTCTAGGAGATGATGTAATCAGTTGACCTTGTTCCTTTAGGGCGTGAAACAACACTTTTAGGGACTCAGAAGCCCTTAGTTTATGGACATATATGATTGGGGTTGCGGTGCCCAAATATGTCTATAACAGTTGCCCCCTAAAGCATGAGGTCGTAAATCTTTTGATGTCGGGTGAAATGCTTTATCATGAGGATCTGAGGATTTTCGAAATGGAAGGCGACCTATAATAAGATACAATACAATACATTATCTTCATATTATTTTCATGATCTAGCTGAGGTGGGCATTCCCATGCTTAGCTTTATAAATTCATTCTCATGTACATAGGACAGACAACCGTCTATGTGGCAGACTAATGATTCTGGTAGAGCCATCATCCTTTGGTTTGGATGATTATCTGTGCAGCAATGATGTACATTTGATGTCTTTATTTTCCTAAATATATCACAACCTGGATGGATGAACCTAGATTCGGGGTCTTCAAACTCATTCAATCTTTGCCTGAAGTACAAGTCAATCCATGTGAAAAGATGTTCTAGAGTCGAACATGGAAAGACATCGCCTGATTACCAGCCAATGATGTAAGTTGTTAATAGGCACGAGAGGAATCACTGATAATGATGATGACCCTCAAGGTATGACAGTACAATTCACGTTGTATGAAAATGGGACTTGGCGTCGAACAACACGCAAAATATTTTGGTCGAAGTCCATTGATGTAAACCTGTCACCGGAAGTGAGAAACTTGCCATTGAGGCATGCAAGCTTCAAAGTACTGAGAGGGTTGTTCCTAGATTGACTTCTTCGATAATGAGCTGATGTCAACAAGAAATGGCCCATTGTAGGATGGAATTAATGAATCCCACATCAATGACATGGAACAGATCAAATGATTTTATGGAGATGAAAACGATCTGATGATACAGGGTTCAGGGTGGCGGTCATGAAAGAATGAAGCGTAAAGGTATTGCAGCGGATGAGACACAAGCTGGGTTGGCGAATTCTCTGAGCGACTTCTCTTGAACATATCAGTGACACTGAAATGGATTGGTAGCATTAACCCCAAAAATGGATGGTACGGTGGACCAATGGTAATATGACCGGTGAACGTAATAACGCTGTTGAAATTTGGTACCAGAGGACAGGTGGTTCCCTTAGGCTTTGATCTTTGGCCTAGGGAAAAGTATCCAAATATTTAATTTTTCTCCTAAAGTAACTTTATAATTTTTATAAAGTTAAAACTAATTTAAAAGTGACTTTAAGTGATAAAGTTACTAAAGTCTAATTTTAAAGTGACTTTAATAAAGTTAATGTAAAATTAGAAAGAAAAAAGTGACTTTGGAAATAAATTACTAAGTGGGTCTTTATTAAAGTGGGGTGAGTTAAAAAATAAAAAGTGAGATTTAAATGTGCATTTAATCTCAGTCATTGATCTAAATCTATCTCAGCCATTGGATTTAGGGATCACCCAAAAGTCATTTAGAGTTGGGTTAAAGGAGGAAAAGGAGGAAAAGATCATTCATTCTTTCATAAGCAGATTGGGAGAAGGAGAGCAAGAGAGCAAGGGAGATTTCTGGACAAGGAGAAAGAGGCAGCAGTTTGGCACACATACCAAGCAGCTCTTCAGCAAAATCAGAACAGCAGAAAGACAAGCAGAACAGCAGCAAGAACAAGCAGAAAAAGTTGATTTTTTGCTGAAAACTGAGAAAAACTGATTTTTGGGCACGAATATCGAGGACCTGATTTTCGGCACAAAAGTCGAGGTCAGTCCGTACAGTCCGTACAGTCCGTACGATCCGTACGTTTGTACAGTCCGTACATCCGTACGGTAGGTACCGCGCGTACAGCAAAGTTTCCAGGTGGTCTGTTGGGCCGAAAACAGATAAGTTTGCTTGCTGGAAAAATTATTTTGCTGAAATTTTCTTGCTGTAAAAAGGTTTTTTTCAGAAATAAAGAAGAGCTCTCAAACTGGTTTTCTCCAAGAGTTGTAGGGGGTGTTCCAGGGTCACGTAGACCAAAAATATCAGTGTTTTAATATGTTTTAATGGCTGTTTATTATTGTTGATTTTTATTTCTGCAATTTCCAGCATTCTATAAATTTTCCAGAATTTGTGTTTTCAGCAAATTTATTTTTTCAGC
>APFE031025902.1:2101-26163 GCA_000404065.3 Pinus taeda
CGCGTACAGGGAATAAAACACTGTTTTTTAGATATATGACCAGGTCTGGAAGGAGGGGTTGCCCTAGGCCATGGCTGTAGCATCACAAACCATACTGGTGAGATTTGGAGCTATAACATCGCTGGCAATCGAAACACCTTGCCCCAAAATCTACTACATCCCTCTTCATATTCGTTCAATAGTAGAATCTCTTCACCGCTGTCAGTGTCTTTTGATAAGCTGGGTGACTTAAATAAGGTTTTGCATGAAACTCCCTCAATATCACCTTCTTGAGCTCAATCTTATTCGATACATATATCATGTCTCAGAATCTAACCAATCCATCCATTGTTAGACAATAATCCATACCCTGTGCACCTGCACCTGTACTTGTACCTGTACGTGTTCTTCTACATGTACTGTCACCTATACTTGTACCACTACCTATACCTGTACCTATAACTTCACCTGTATCTGTACTTGTACTATCACTTATGCCTATACGATCACCCTGCTGCAACCTGTGCACAATCTCCATATACCTAACATCCGGTTGACCTGCTTGCAAGATCCTATCTTGTAAGTTTGTTCCATAGAGCTCATAGATGACAAGTGATTTACCTATACCCGTTTGCTGAGAGCATTTTCCACCCTATTCTCTTTACCTTTGATGTACCTAATCTCAAAGTCAAACTTGCTGATCGAGGCCAACCATCTAGCCTGCTAGGCATTCAGATTTGGGTGGTCAAAAAAATACCTCAACCCAATGGGATCACTCATAAGTACAAAAATCCTGCCAAGAAGATAGTGTCTCCACATTTTCAATGCATGTATAATCGATGCCAACTCAAGATCATGTGTCAGGTAGTTCTGTTCATGCTCATTTAGTTTCCGGGACTCATAACATACCACTTGTCCATTCTACATATGTACTCCACCAAGCCCTCCCTTGCAAGCATCTGTGCATACCACAAACTCTTTTTCCAGATCTACAATCTATAGCACTGGTGCATGTGTAAACAACTATTTGATCCGCTCAAAGCTAGCCTCACACTCCTCTATCCATTTGAACTTCTTACCTTTCCTTTGCAATGATGTGATAGGATAAGCAATCTGCGAGAAGTTTATGATGAACCTCCTATAATAGTTTGCCAAACCCATGAAATATATCACCTCATCCACACTCTTAGGAGATACCCACTCCATGATGGCCCTTATCTTCTCTGGATCTACTGCAATTCCCTCCTTGGTGTCAACATGCCCCAAGTAATATACCTCAGTATGAAAGAAACTACAATTGCTAAGCTTAGCATACAATTGATTCTCTCTCAATAACCTCATCACTGCTGCTAAGTGTTTGTCATGATCTTCCTCATTTTTAGAATATACCAGTATATCATCAATGAACACAATAATAAACTTATCCAAATATGGATGCAACACACTATTCATCAAGCCCATGAATGCAACTGGACCATTAGTTAAGCCAAATGGAACTACAACAAACTCATAATGTCCATACCTGGCCTTGAATGCAGTCTTGTAAAAGTCCTCTTCTTTGATGCTAACCTGATGGTATTCGGATCTCAAGTCAATCTTCGAGAACACTGTTGCTCCCTTTAGTTGATCGAACAAGTCGTCAATCCTCAGCAAATAGTACTTGTTCTTGATATTCACTTTATTCAACTGCCTATAATCAATGCATATTATGAGAGTACCATATTTCTTCTTCATGAATAATATCGGTGCACCCAAAGGTGATAAACTTGGCCTAATGTATCTCTTTTCGGACATTTCCTTCAACTGCAATATTAACTAAAAAAAATAAATTAAAAATTGGTTAAAAGAATTAATAATTATTAATAATTTATTTATTGACATAATAACCATTTATTTATTACAAATAAATAAATAAATGATTATTATTAATAATAAATAAATAATTATTATTAAGATCGCACTAGCGGAGCATGCAGAGAAGACCAAACATCATGTTTGTATTGAGAAGGCCAAGGTTATTGCGAGGGTTGCGCAGTTCTATCACTGAAAATTTAGGGAGGCAATTGAGATTGAAAGAAGGCCAAGCAATCTCAATAGAGATGACGACTGGAAGATTAGTAGTTGCTGGATCCTTGGCCTCTCTTCCTAGTTGTTTCTTCCCCTTTCTCCCCTCCTTTATTAATAACTTATTCTTGATATTCCCCCCCTTGTTATCCCTTAACATGCTTTCTTTAGCCATAATTCCTTTTTCCTCTTTGGAAATCTCCCTTGGTTTATTTTATTTAAGAGATAGTCCTTTTCATGACTATCTAAATGGGTGAAATTATCTAATATTTAAATAGCAAGTTGATGTTCCCTTTAGATAACTTTACTTATAAATTTATATTAATTAGTTACAGAAACCTTTAATAATAATACTATTATTATAACACTATTATATTAATACAATTAATCCTTACAAGTACTAACATCCCTAGATCTATTAATATATGTTCCCATTAGATAACCTAACCATTAATAATAAGAATAATACTTTTATTATAACAAAAATATAATAATAACTAATTCTAATTAATATTAAATCCATACTGTTACTATTATACACGTTAAATATTAGTTTAAATATTCCCCTTTTCATGTCTAATCTGAATAATCTAGTTTAAATAATATAACAATAATTAACATTATTTTAATTATTATTAAATTCTTCACTAATATCCCTGGACCTATTAACACTTATTCCCATTAGATAGGCCTTACTGTTAAATTTATATTAATTAGTTACACAAGCCATTAATAAGAAGATTAATACTATAACGTTATTACAATAATAATATATCATTAATTATTATTAGTTTAGTTAAAATTAAATCCTTTCAATTACTAATAGTTATTATATGTTAACATTTCAATCAAAATTATGGTAAATATTTCCTAAATGTAATAGTGTTAACCCAAAATCCGTTTAACTTTTTACTTAAAATAACACTTGATAAATATTAAAATAATATTCGTTTGAACATAATAATATTATTGTAGTTAAACAATTTGAATAGTCAAATCTAGTCATTTCTTGGTCAATTATAGCTGTTTGTGTAGTATGACCTAATATAGCCGTTTTTTAGTCAAACCTAGCCGTTGGACAATCTACTCAACCTATTTAATTTGTAGCCATGATCTGATTCTTCAATTGTCCTGACCATGAACCAAACTCCTAGGTTCGAAACGCGTCCACAAATGTATTATCATGTGATTTAGGCCGAAATTTTTTATCTCATAAACTTGATATGTATTATCATGTGATTTAAGCCAAAAAACTTTTTCTCATAAACTTGATATGGATCACAGAAGTCTCAATTCAACTATTAAAATTAATTATAAAAAATAATTAAGTAACCAATTATAAATAAAAATAAAAAATTTAACCCTTAGTGACATAGGTTTAAAACTTAACATTAATATTAAAATAAATAAATAATATTTTAAATAAATTAATCTATAAATTAATTGAAAATAAAATAATTTAAATTTAAATCAATTTATTTATTACTTTATTAGTTAGGTATTTAATGGATTAATTAACTGTATTTAATTCATTTATTTATTTCAGTAAAAAAGTAAAATTAATTAATTTACTTATAAAATTTAGTAATCCAAATAAAATATGAATTAAAATTAAAATTAAAACAAACTAATTATATTTAATTAGGTTACAAAATATAATGAGAATTCAAATTAAAGTAAAAGTAAAACAAAATAAACTAATTATATTTGGTAATTCATATTAGGTTAAAATTAAAACAAGGAATCAATAAACTTATGATATTTATTTGATTTATTTAGAATTAATTAGTTTTATTATTTAGTAATTCATATTAGATTAGGATAAAAATTAAATTAAAATTGAATAGTTTATATATTTTAGTCTTATAAATTTGTCGGCTTCTACATTAATTTATCATCCATTAGGTATTTATTTTTTTGTTCTAGTCGGTAAATTCTTCTCTCAGTCTATCACTCATTTTCTGTCTTGATGATGGTTCCCCTTTGGGGTTCGAAACGTCAATTTGATGAACAAAGTACTGTGGATAATCCGGGTCATATTTTTCCAAAAAATGACCACAAAAGTTTAAAATTTAACATTAACTCAACCAATTTAGGTGTGCTCATCATGTAAGGTGTGTTTGATGCTCGAGTTGCCCTTGGCACTAAATTAATAGAAAAGTCTACCTCCTTGTGAGGTGGTAACTCTGTAATTTTCTAGGGAAATACATCCTGAAACTACTGCAAAACTGGGTACCTGTCCAACACATTTGCATCCTCAACCTCCTTATCACTAGAAATGTTTTCTGTAAATAACATGCACCCTTTACTGTAGCTATGCTTTGCTTGAATACCTGTCACCATCCTAACTGATGTGGCTTTCTTCTTACCCTGCAAGATTCTTTGTTCCCTATTGTCATCAACACACTCAATAGCTTTGTCATAGCAGTCTACCTTGGTTCTATGAAGATACAACTAATCCATGCCCAACAACATACTGTATGATCCCAATGGTAATACATTTAGATGTGCTACGGTAGGCATACCATTCAAGTCAAATGTGCAAGCTCTTACTCAATGATGAACTCACTTCTTTGTACTTATAGCCAAATTCACTAACCAAGATTTTGCATGAAATTCCTTACTCAAACCACACTTATCCACCAAGTCAGGACTGACATAGCTATAATTATATCCAAGGTCAATCAAAATAGAAATAACTTGATCACAAAGCTTACTATCCATTGCAATGATAGACGCTTAGTGTTCTTCCTGCTTGTTTTCAATTGCTACATAGATATGTGGAATACTCTGACTAACATCACCAATAGTTTGTGCCTCCTGTGCACTATATATCTTAGGCATACCACCCTGATGCTGTTGACAATCTCTCCTAAGGTATTCTTCGTCACATGTAAAATACTCCAATCGACCAGTTCCCTCACCTTTGTGTTGCTGCTGTTGTGACCCATGTCCCTTTCTAACTGCATTAAAATTCTTTTGCGGTGCCATATTTTCTTTCCCATCTGCATTATGAGGTCTTGTTCTCTTAGGCTACCATTTACCTCTACCTTTGTCTTTTACCTTCCATCCATGCTGAGATTCATTCTTATGTTTTGACTGTTCATAGAAATGCTTTAATTTCCCAATGACTTCCTCAAGTGACTGAGGCTCATCATACTCAATCCAATCTCTAAATGCTAATGGAAAACCATTGAAAAATTTCTAAACTTTAGCCTTCTCATCAGTAAGATATGGTACATACCTCGATAACTCTATAAACTTGGTCATGTACTCTTCATCTGTCATTGATCCCATCTTTAGCTCAGAGAATTATTTAGCCTTACTATCATATTACCTCTCTGACAAGTACTTCTTCCTAAAAAGCCTTTTGAACTCCCGCCAACTCAAGTCATATGTCTTGATGTCTATGACCCGTTTAACATCTTCCCACTAGATGTCTGCTTTACCTTTCAAGTTGAAGATAGCTATTCTAGCCTTCATGTTATCTGTGTACTTATGAGACTCAAATAATTTGTTCATCCCAAGTATGCATATTCTGGCTTCTTTAGATCTCCATAAAAAGTAGGTGGTTTTTCTTTCTTGAATTCATCTGGCAAGTATCCCCTATCATTCCTCCTATAAGTATGATAATGATGATGATCATGATATGTATCCGAACCAAAACTAGAATAGTAGCTATACTCATCACCCCTCCTATCTGGAGTGTCCAACAACCTGCCATCCCTCACTGTGTCAGATCTATCCAACCTCTGCCTACCAGGAGACCTACTACCATGTGCCCCATTAGTTCCATCATGATGTCCATGACTGATTCCAAGCAGCCCTTGGGGCTGCAAGTCTGAAAAAATATAAAGAAGTATAACATTAACCTCTGCTTGCTTCTCTTGTGCCTGTATGATTTAGTCATGATCTGCCTTACAACTCCTTATCTCTTCCTTCAAGCTTCTTAATGTATCAATCAAAGCATAAGTATGCCCCGCACCACATTGCTCATCTGATGTATAGGGAGATTCTATGTAGTCTACCACCTTGCTAGCCATTTGATCTCTTTCCTGCAATGAATAATATGTCAGATAAACCAAATCACAATAAATCAATGTACCTTAGTATAGCTCGGGGAGGATACCTTGTCTGCAAGATCACCAAATCAGCGTGATACCGAAAGACTTTGTTTAAATCATATACACATTTGTGAATAAATGTATCAACATATAAACATCACTCTAGTTGGGGTCCAGTCATCAATGCAAGGCCATATCAACAATAAATGCTACGACCTCATGCATGACAACAACCATTACTCCAATGTACACATTGCCACATGTAACTATCAACATGTATAAGCCATGCCTAATTAACTACACATACGCATGAACACATGTAGTCGAGCATAAGTGATCAATTCTTGTAACCAACCTACAAGGCTGATACATGTAATCAAAATATTCAAGAATGTAACCTAACATACAAGGATGTAAGTAGGCGACATAAAATCAACATGTAAATGACATATAACCATATAAAACCAATAATATACTCATGAAAAATTCATTCCACAAAATCAATATCAAATTTTCCATATCAACATTAATACGACCATAACCAATCATCAAGCAAATGCAAAAAGCACATGAAATGCAAGTGCAAGAGACACACATGCAACTGACATGCATGCATGACCAACACACATCACCCACCAGTCTGAGGGTTGAACCATGATATGATACCACTCTGTAACACCCTCCTCGCACAACTACCGAATTAACTAGCCAACTGGGGTGAACATGAGATGAGATGCTAGTATGATTGGATTCAACCTCCTATGTGACCTTAAGGAAGTGAAATCAATGGAAACATCA
This sequence comes from Pinus taeda, assembly GCA_000404065.3. Taxonomy (NCBI): domain Eukaryota; kingdom Viridiplantae; phylum Streptophyta; class Pinopsida; order Pinales; family Pinaceae; genus Pinus; species Pinus taeda. Next base: position 9,007 of record APFE031025902.1, read on the forward strand.
GACATAGTCATCCAACATCAACTTTAGAATCCATAGGAGACATGTTAGTGACTCAGACAACCTGTCCTTTGGTCCCACTGATGTTCTAGACATCTTAGGCCTCAATATCTCCCATGCTATGGGAAAGAGAGCATCAAAAAACCCAAATTCGTTCTCATAGGCTTGCCTACCAGCAACCAAACACTAAAATTTCCAATTCTGTGCCAACGAACCTAGGATTTAAGCTTCTTTTTTAGGTCCAGAGCCTAGGTCACTGCCCATAATGGAGTGATAGCTTAAAATTAGTAAAATTACAGGGAAAAAATGATGCAAAAATAATAAGTTGAACAAGACCTTAACCAGACCCCTACTACCCATGACATGCATTTCATCAAGCATATCATCAACATGTAACTGACAGGTGTAAACAATAAAATTAAGTGTATGGTCTCATACTTATTCTAGAATCACTATTAACGATTGTTCCCTTATGTCATTTACTACATTATCATCTATTAGGTCATAGACACATTATCCATCCATATACAAATAAAAAAATGCTGAGAGACATGCATAGTTGTTGTCATAAAACATACATATAACTAACATATTAGGAAAATAAATATCATAAACATATCAACCATAAAATCCACATATACATCAGTACATTTACACATGAAAATCAAGGGAATGAATTTCTCATTAATGAATGCAATAAACCAACCAGAGATGGGACTACAACATTCCACCTTACATACCGAGTCTTATCATTCGTGCTTTGTAACACACCAACCACATTTCAAAGAGAAATTCTGAGTATATTTTTTGATCTAATTAATGATGGACTTAAGCTTCATATGGATGATTTTACTCCTTACAGTAACAAATTTGATGAATCTTTAGATAATTTGGAAAAAGTTATTGTAAGATGTATAACTACAAGCTATGCCTCTATAATGACAAATGCCATATGTTGATGACATATGGTGTAGTTCTGAGACACTTTGATTTTTATACAAGTATACAAGTAGATTCAGCTAAAATTGAGGCAATCCTTAAAATTCTTGTTCCTCATACATCAACAGAGGTACGTAGCTTCCTTGGTTATGCTGGATACTATCATCGTTTTATAACATATTTTTCAAAATTTGCAGCGTCGTTATATGCATTATCTGGACATGTGGAATTCGTATGGATTGATAGGTGTGATATTGCTTTTGCAGAGTTGAAGAAGTTAGTGTCAACAACACCTGTGCTACGTGGACCAAATTAGAGCCTTCCATTCCACATATCTTCAGAGGCATCTGACATGGAAATAGGGGCAGTTTTGGGGTAGGAAGAGGATAAGAAGCCTTATTCAATTTATTATATCAACAAAAATTTAAAACCCACAGAACTAAATTACATTGTGATAGAAAAATAGTTTATGGCTATTGTTTATGCTATAAACAAATTATTTCATTATATAATAGGCTATCTAGTTTTCTTGTATATTGATCATTCTGCTATTCAATGTTTGGCCAATAAACCTGTTGCTAATTGCAAAGTGAGTAATTGGTTGCTTTTGTTATAGGAATTTGACATCACTATAAAGGATCGACCAAAAAAGGTGAACCAAGTTGCAAATTTCCTATCTAGAATTCCACTCTTGACCAATTATTCACCTATGGAAGATTGATTTTCAAATGAACACTTGTTTTCCATGAAAATCAAAACACCGTGGTATGCTGATGTTGCAAACTATTTGGTGGTTGGAAAATTTCCATCGCATTTATCACCCCGGGAAAAGAAGCACATTATTAAGCGAAGTGCTTGATTCTTGTGGATAAATGGTTATCATTTTCATACAGGGGTGTATCTCCAAGTTCACAGATGCATTAGAGAGGACGAAATCTATGACATCCTCAAACCCTGCCATGATGAACCTTGTGGAGGTCATTTTGCTGATCGCAAGATTGGGTATAAAGTATTACAAATGGGTTATTTTTGGCCCACAATATTCAAAGATGCTAAGAAATAGGTCTAGGGCCACGATAGTGTTCAAAGGATGGGGCTTCCGATTTAATCCGACGAAATGCCTCTTTAGCCATAACTCGTATTGGAACTATTCAAGAGATGGGAGATGGATTTCATAGGTCCAATCAGTCCACGTTCAAACCAAAAATATATATTCTAGTCTGCATGGACTATGTAACAAAATGGGTTGAGGTGGTAGCTATCTCGAAAGCCATAAAAGAGGTAGTCACTAACTTTATATTTGAACTTTTTGTTCGATATGGTCTACCTCAAGAACTTGTAACTGATGAAGGATCACAATTCACAACCCATAAAATATTTGCAACCCTACAAAATTATCGTATCAAGAATATAATTACTTCACCCTACCATCCACAAGAAAATGATCAAGTGGAAAGCACGAATAAAGTCTTGGAAGGAATCCTAACTAAGAGAATATCTACGAATCGTTTGGATTGTTGGTTGCTAATTTTGACTACTTTTTACCCACTTTTTCATCCCTTTTATGTACCCATTACATGCCCTTGTTGGTTGATTTGCATTCTAAATAGTGAAGGTACACTATTGTCCTATTTTTGTGAATTGTTAACCATTGAAGCATAGTCATAGGGGATTACTGCGTAAAGCGACTTGCTAACTTAAGTTTTTTGAAACTTTGGACAGATGATGATCAAAGGCATGATTCAACGTATGATGACTATTAGCTGGCAACCCTATCTTTGGATTGGTTGCAATGGTGGATCAACCTCTCAACCAACACAAGTGCTATCTTTGAATTATGTTGTATCTCAAGAAACCACTATGTATTTGCAGGTAGACAACTGCCGTAATCTTAGGGATTGTGAGTTGATTTATGAAATGTATAAGTAGTGATTACGGGGCTGGGAAAGCCACCTCTAGGAAATATATGATATTTTTGAGCTGTAACAACAAACCTAATGATATTTTGATTAATACAATTGCCAATCCTTTGATTATTTTATAGATCTTGATCTTGCCACAACCTTGGTCAGGGAGTTGGGCCCACTCTTCGAACCAAGCACTATTGGATTAGATGTGTGTGTAGGTTTTTTTCTGCTGTGTAATAATTTCAGTGTGTTTTTGTGAGTCTTAACTTGTTGTTACTTTTATTTGTTGTTATAGTTATAACTTTTTGTTACACATTGTTATGTAATGATTGAATGTTCAATGCTGGGTAGGGAACTTGTGGCCTGCATATGCCTTGCATGATAAACTTGAAACAACCATTCGAGCCCCTAGGTTGACAATTAATGTGGAATTGTGTGAATTGCATGATTCATATCTAAACACCAACATTTTGTGCCATTGCCAGGGAGGCTATCGAAGGTGCGAAAGTACGACCAACATTGACCATAGGACCATTCTCTCATCCTAGGGAGGGAATTTTTTCACCCTGCTCTAGGTATTGAGCATTAGATTGTTTTTTTCTTTCATAGGAACCATTCTCTCATCTTGGGAAGGGAAGTTTTTTTTCACCCTGTTTCAGGTCATGAACTTAGAATTTTGTGGTTAGTTTTCTTTCCTTCTCTTTCTTTCTTTTTAGGGGCCACTCTCTCGTCCTGGGGAGGGAAGTTTTCACTCTACTCCAGGTCTTGAGCTTTCAATTTATTTGAATGCTTTCCTTTTATTTTCTGATTGAATGAACAGAGATACAAATAAATGGGCAAAGTAAGACCCCAAAAAAGAGGAAGGAAATATCTAGGCAGAAATACCTATATCTAAGAAATCATTTCAAGAGCTGAATCAGGAGCATCATCGCAAGTTGCTGTTAGGGTGATATCTCATACAAGATCTTGAGGGAAGTTGGTTTCACAACAAGAACATCCCCCAATAACAGAAGCACAATTCAGGGAAGAAGAAGACTTGAGGGAATTCAATGCACCATTTCATCGAGGGAGTGATGTTAAACAGGATCAACCACACATTATAAAACAACCATAACCTGTTGAGATTCCAAGTGAATATTGGAGTATATTCATGGCTCCTGCAACTTCTTCGATCAAGTTCCGAATTGATGATATCAGGGGTGATGCACCTATGAGTCCTATTCCTCTGAAAACATTACCTAACTTTCATGCTCTTGATTATGAAGATCCAGACACCTTCCTATTTGAATTTGACGTTGTTTGTCAAGGGTATGGCTATATTTCTGATGCACATAAATTGAAGATATTCCCTACCATTTTGAAGGGAAAAACTTTGAGATGGTTCATGGGCTTAAGAGGGAAATCTATTACTACATGGGACGATATGAAGACGATTTTCCTTGAAAATTATCAAGACTACTGCACATCCCGAGATGTTAAGGAAGAAATATTTAAGGTTATGCAAAAAGAGGATGAGAACATGGAGGCTTTGTGGAATGTTTCCAATACAATTTGTAGAGGTTAGGCCATAGTGATCTAGATAAGGACATCTTGAAAATAAATTTTCTCTGGGCACTAAGGGAGGAATATTTTGAACTTTTGAACATAGAAGGAAAGGGAGACATACCAAAGGAAGATTTTGACACCATTTGCGAATTGGGCATTAAGTATTTATGTGGAGCTACGAGGTAAAGGCAGAGGATCCAAACCCTCAAGACATCTAGCGGTTGAGTGATGAAAGAAGAAATTGGAAAATTGTTGGATAACTTGAGGACTGATATCTTGAGCACACTATGCTCACAGTTGGACGTTTTACATGAAAAACAGAAGTAGATGGAAGCAGAGAAGGCCATGTATATTTTTTTCCCTCAATGTAGAAAGAAGCACCCATTGAAGGAATGTCCACTGAATACTGTCAAGACCCATGTAATATGTGAACAGAGCCATTCCAATAACACATGTCCATCTCTTCCTATGCCGAAGGTAGTTTTTCAGGGAGAAAATGAAGAAGTAGGTTAGATGTACTTCATGGGATCAAGGAAACCATGGAAACCAGGACCACAAAACATGAATCAAGGTATGACTCAAGACCATTCTTAGTATTTTAATAATTTGAATTTTGGGCCTCAACCTGTACCTTTTTCACCTTCATGGACGCAGTGCTATCAATATCCAATGCCTTGGCAACCGTGGTTCCCTTAGTCTGGTTCAAATCCTTCATGGTTCCAGAATTGGCATGGACCTCCTCCTCCTCCTTCAGGATAATTCTCCCAGCCTATACTGCAACAACGGTTACAACTACCCTCTAATGCCTTTACTAGTAACCCTCCTCTTCCTCCACAACTTCCTGTTCAATCCAACACAAATCTAAACAATAGGGGGGCTCAACAGGTTGAGACACTCAATCTTCCTACATACAATATTGCCACTGCAAATGTAATGAATTAAATCTCCGATCCAGTCGGGTGGTAAATACTCAAACTTCACCAAGAATTGTTGAACATATTGACGATGAAGTCTTAGAACTAGAACCTAGGAATTCTGTTGGAACAACTAGGGATGAGTCAACACAAATTCCTATGTAACAACAACCCCCTTCTCAAACAATTGTTACTAGAGGATGTCAAACTGGTCCACCTGATCCTGAGAGACTATCCTTGAGAAAATAGAGTCCTCGTCTTGAATTTGACCTTTTAGGGTAATTGAAAAATTTATTTGTCAAAATCCCCTTACTACAGGATATGAAGGACATATCTATTTATGCCAAAATAATCAAAGAATACTACTCTAAGAAACCTGGAAGAAAACCAAAGGATCCACTCACTATTCATGTTATGGGAAAATGATTAGATATAATGTTGGGGAAGTCTATACCTGTTAAGTACGGAGATCTAGGGAACTCGATTCTTTTAGTACAGATTAATGGGGTTGATATCCCAAATGTGTTGGTAGACTTGGTGGCAAAAATTAATGTTATAAATTTTGCAACTGTGATTACCCTGGGTCTACGAAACCTTAAACCAACTCCTACCGTCCTAGAATTGGCATATTAGTCTACTATAACACTGATATGGAAGTTGGAAGATATAACTATTTCAGTTTACTAATGGAAGTACCCTGTTGATATTTGAGTATTACATAACCAATTCATAGCTAGTGGGCATCCTTTGATTTTAGGAATACCTTGGCTTGCGACTGTAGATGCTTACATTTGGTGTCGGTCGGGAAATATGGCAATATCCAATGGGGAAGTTACAAAGAATCTTATTCTTTATACCCACCAAAATAGCTGCAACTCATCTAATATATTCCATGCTAAAGTCTGAAACACTAGTACAACATCCAATGGCGTCCAACCCGTAGAATGACTAAAAAAGTACATGATATAGGCCTTAAACAAACTCCTCCTAGCCTTAGGGGTCGAATCCATGAGAGGAGGAGCAGTTCCACCAAAAACTATACTGATAGCTAGAGTGTAGGGTGGTCAAAGTGGCTCATCCCTCACTTTTTGGAAACTGATTCATTACATCACCAAAAGAGTTTTCACTTAATGTATTTACCCTAGGTAACAGTAAAAACATAATTATTACATTTAGATCCATCAATTACATGGGTAAAAATATGATTTGTCAAGGTGAAATTGTCGAAACTGATAAAATTTACAAAATGAAGAAACTCAGAAAATTTGTGTCAAAAGTGCAGTGCCATTGTCCTAAGCGTAGTGCCAACTTTAACTCCACTTTGGAGGGGGTTTCCGGTGTCCAAATTGAGTGCAGGATAGCTCATTGGAAATCCTGTTCTATCTAGTTTCTAGATATACCCTTAGTTTCTAAAATGGTCAAGTTTTGACTCTAAAAAATTCGATTCAGACTGGTCAAAAGCGCAGCACCAACCTCCAAAATAGGGCAAAAACATGATTTTTGGGGTGTTGTTTGACCTTTTGATTGCCCATTTGACCCAAAAAAACTTAGAAAAGTGGTTTTCCTGACTGTATTTGGCCTTCTAATCCAATGGTGGTGGCCATTTTTCATTTGGAGGTCCATAGGAAAAGCGTAGCGCCTCGGGTGCTACACTTTTGGCAGTGTGACTAGTGCACAAATTGCCAAAAATACACAAAACTTCAAAATTTTCCAAAATTGCTTAAAATTCTTCAAAATTTAGCTCGAGGAATGCTAATGATGTGTGTTAGGTCATCAGTGATGCCTCAACAAGAATTTCAGCTTTATCTTCCTCCTTTTTCTTGGTTAGGGCTTCAATTGTTTCCTTTGCAGTTGTTGTTCCCTAAGAAATCAATTTCCTAGCTATAGGGAAATTGTGCTTAAGACATTAATAAAGATTATTTACTATGACTTATTGTTTATTATATTTCCAAATGAAGAACTTGGAAAACTTGGCCTTAGACTCTTAATACATGTATGATCATAAATTCTCAGAATGCCAGTTGCTTCTAAATATAACTGATGAATGAGGAAAGTTTTGAAAGGTAAGTTAAAGACAATATGTTGATCTATCACATAAACTATTATCTGTAACTTAGAGGAATTATGATAATAAGGAATAAATCATAGACAATATGCTTGTCTCTCACAAAAAATACTGTCTATAACTTAGAAAGGAAATGAAGACTTAAGTATAGGAGCGCTCTTTAAGGGATTTAACCCTGCAGCTTCATTACTACACTTAAAAAGAAGAAAACATTGCATGACACATGATAGTGAAACTTACAAATTATATGTAACAATTCCTGGAAACTTCTAATTATTTTATTAATCAATGATGTTATCAGAAATGCAGTGGCCTGGTTCTCAAAAATTCAAACCCTTTCTTAGTAAATTTTCCACTTTTTATACATGTGGAACAATTATTGATTTTTGAAACCTATCTAACTGCTTTCTAAATATATGAATAAAACTGATACAAAATTTACAAAGGGTAAAAACACCTCGAAGAACAAGAAATAACAAAAACAAAACTAAATTTAGAAACAGATGGTAACTGCTGGCTTGCTCTGTCGGTTTAGTGTTGATTGCCTTTGTAACTGCTATAATGATGCTTTCATAATCTTGTCCAAAATGCCAAGAAACATATCAGATTGTCTTCTTCTTCAGCGCTCTAATCCTTGATTTCAAAAATTACACATCAAACTTAACATTTATCATTAATCTGAAACTTAACATACTCAACGTTATAACTTCCATTGACCTCTATCGCAAGTCACAATCGGCCCAAAAACCCATGTCTGAAATAACCATGAAAATACTGAAATTATGCGTTTATAATGATAATATACGATAACACCTATTTTTCCTTTTCAATATAGGCTTTAAAACTATTCCCAAGGTATCCTTCCCACCAATCCATCTCCACTATTGATCTATGCTTTTCATATCGGATGGTCTATAAGTTATATATATATATAAAGTGCTGCACAATGATGGCGGACTCGTCGAGATTTAGAATATAATAGATATATGCTTTCAAGTCCACCCTTACACTATAATCCATTATAATAAAACTTTTTATAAAACCGCGTCAACATAATATATATACTCTCAGGTCTGGATTACCCATATCGCAATCGACAATCATCGAATGCACCAACATATGTATTCAACACTTTTAAGGACCCGCCGGGTTGTTAAAATATGTTATATATATGTTTCGGGTCCGACCATTATCGCATATTGTGATCTGCGGGGTCAATGCATATAACATAAGTGTTTCACACTTTACGGACCTGCCGCTCTTATAAAATACAGCATATAAGCTTTCGGGTCTGGAACCCAATCACTGATCGCAATCAACATTTATCTATGATGCCGCCATCCTTGATGTGGACGCTTAACTTTAAAAAATAGCATATAATATTTTGGGTCCGGTCCTTCTAACACTTGTTTTCTTCGAAAATGCACTTTATTTCTCCATTTCTTTTACATTTTGATTCTGATAGAGTTATGTTCAAAATTTAAAAGAAATGGAGAAATAAAGCGCATTTTCCCATATAACCTTTGGCCTTTTCAAAGCTCTGCACAGTTTTCAAGAATTGCAATCGGCGATCAGTGATTCCTGTGGTATAGTTCATGTAACTGTCTGCTACACCTTTTACAATTGAGATCTAATCACAACGTTAACACACACACATATATAAAAAACCCGCTCCATATAACTGCGATTTGAATTTATCACATGGGTCATTTCCTTTGTACTTGCTCCTTTTGTAAAACTAACATTTTCTTTTATTTCTTTCATGTATTTGGATTCCAGTATATATCTTATTGCCCCTCCTTGCCTTATTTTTTAAAATGCTTTTCAAGTGAATTTCCAATGAAATAATAAATAAAACAAACAACAAAATACAGGTCACAACATCTGGCTCCACTTGGGGATAGTGATTTTTCCACAGAAGCACTAAGAACCACAGATTAGTGCCTTCACCTCGGGCATGGAGTCATATATTGCTCTACATAAACTAAAAGACTATGGCATTTATACCATGATTTCACTTCGGTATTCACAATGAAATGATGCTTGATCTTTAGAACTGGAAGTAGTGTTTTAAATATTGCCCATTAACAGGTAGCTGTAGAGTCTCACCATCAAGATTTTCAAGGATGAAGGTATTATTGGATCTTACTTCAGAGATCTAAAAGGGCCATACCAGAGAGGATCAAACTTCCCATGCTCACCTTTATCCTCTCTTCTGGTATCCCATCTCAATACTAAATCTTCAACTTTGAAATCAATTTCCCTGGCTTTTCTGTCAAAAATAGTTTTCATCTTGGACTGATATGTAATCAAATTGTCCCTTACCTTGTCTCTGCTTTCACTAAACTCCACTGCTTTGTTCATTCTTCTTACTAAAGCATTTGGCTCTTCTTTCGCCTCTTGAATCATCGCAATCACTAGCTTCATGAGTTGACTTAGAAATAGAGCTTGAGTACTGTATACTAATTCAAAAGGCGATTTCCCTGTAGATATTCTAGTTGTTACTCTTGCGGCCCACAAAGAAAACTTCAACTTAAAGTCCCAATCTCTTTGATTTTCTGCAATGGTTTTCTTTAGAATATTCATCAAAGTCTTGTTAGTAGATGCAGCTAATCCGTTTCCCTGAGGATGGTAAGCTATCAAATGAGAAAAATAACATTATATTTTTGACAAAGAGTAATGAACTTACTGGAGTTGAAGACTTGAGCATTGTCTGTTATAATTTTAACGAGACATCTGAATTTGCTGAAAATATTTTCTTCTAGGAATTTCATCACTATTTGATCATTTGCTCTCTTAGTAGGAATTGCCTCCACCCATTTGGTGAAGTAATTTGTTGCTATGAGAACCCATCTGTGTTGTTTTCTTGAAGGTGGATTGATTTCTCCAACAAATTCCAATCCCCATTGTCTAAAAGGCTCCTCTATGAAGACCAGAATTAGAGGTAAAGGAGCTAGTCTCTTTTTTCAGCAAAAAGTTGACATTTTTTACAACTTCTAACAAACTTATAGGTATCCCCAAATAAGGTAGGCCAATAAAATCCAGCCTGAAGGATCTTGTGTGTTGTTAATTTCGAACTGTAATGCCCCCCACAAAACCCCTCATGATAATCTTTGCTTGTTTATGTAAATTCATATGCTGTTAAGCATAATAACATAATTCCAGCAGGATCCTTCCAGTACAATCTGCCTTCTACAATCGCATATGGCTGTGCCTTGATCTTTAGCGCCCTATACTTTGTTTTGTCTAAGGATTGAGGAGAATAAAGAAAGCACAAATAATGGATTATATATTTATACCATTTTGAACACAAAAATTCATACCTGATTTTCATTCCTGGGTTTTGCCCTCCTTCATTTTCTTCAGTTGCTTTTTCATCTACAAGTGCCAACAAGTTAATTCCCAATGCCTGAAAGTTTGATTCTGTTAACATTTTCGCCAGCCATTGTCCTTTTACCAACTTTGTGGGTTTTATATCCAAATAATATTCTTGGATCTTGGAAATCCACTTTCCTCTCCTGCCTTCTACATCTCCCTGCAATAATATATCTTTCACTGCAGCATTAGGCACATAAGTAATGATTTGGCACTGCAACACATAAGTTCTAAAATCTTTCAAGGATTTTACCAAGGCATACACTTGCTTCTCAAGAATATTATATTCCAGCCCAAAATCTCTAAGAATCTTACTGAAGAATGCAACTTGTTACTCTCTCCCTTCATCATTCTTTTGCAGTAAGACAACTACTATCAAACTTGATGAGGCAAATGAAAAAACTTGGAAGGCTTCTAATAATTAGGACTGGTTAAGACTGGAGCTGCCTATAATGCCTCTTTAATTCTGGAAAATTATTCTTTAGCTTCCTTAGTCCAACATACTTCATTCTCCTTCTTTAGCATATTAGTGATTTCTTTCAAGATATCTGTGTAATTAGATACAAATCTTCTCAGGATATTTATCTTTCCCAGAAACTTTTGAATATCTTTTTTACTTCTGGGCAATGGTATTTTCTGCACAACTTATACTCTGGCTGGATCTATCTTCACTCCTTCTTTGGAAACAATGTGTCCCAAGAATTTTCCTTCCTCTAGAGCAAAAAATGATTTATTGGGATTTAAAGCAAGTCCAAATCTTCTACATTTATCAAAAGTTTTTTTCAAATGATCTAAATGTTCTTCATCAGACTTAGAAAAAATATTAATATCATCTAAATAAATTACAACACGCTTATCTTCAACAAAAGCGATGTCCATAGCCCTTTGAAATGTGGCTCCAACATTCATCAATCCGAAAGGCATTCTGGCATACATAAACGTTCCCCAGGGAGTTGTGAACGTTGTTTTCTTTTTATCCTCCTTGTCCATAACCATCTGGTTATAACTAGAAAATCCATCTAGCATTGACATTTTGAAAGAACCTATTAACTTTTGCAGCACATGGTCCATTTTAGGTAAAGGATAATTATCTTTCAAAGAAGCTCTATTTAGATTTCTGAAATCAACACACAACCTTATTTCACCAATTTTCTTTCTCACAGGTACCAGATTAGCCACCTAATCGAAATATCTGATTGGGACTATGATTTTAGCATCAAGCAACTTCTTGACCTCCTTTTCAATTGATGGTAGAAGCAGAGGATTTATCTACCTAAGCTTCTGTTTCTAGGGATTAACCCCCTCCTTAAAAGTAATTTTATGTTGAATAATATTTACATCATAAGTTTTGAGATCTTCATAAGACCATGCAAAGACATCAACATAATTCTTGAAAAGTTTAAGATACCTCTCTTGAAAATTGGGTGGAACTCCAACATACAATTTGACTAACTTGGGATTCTCCTGAGTGCCAATGTTGCGATCTTGAATATGTTCATCCTGTGAGATTTTCCCTGGGTCCACAACCACATCATTGGAATTAACAAGCCTTTCAAGAGGAACAAGTCCCCTTGGCAGAAAATTATCTTTCAATTGAATAATCTTCTGATTTGCTATTGAATCTTTAAAACCACTGGCTCCTGCATTTTCTACTATCTCTTCTTCGTCCTGATCAATTTCTGTACCCTAGAATTCTTCAACCATAGTTAAAAACTCCTTAATCTGCTGGTCATCTTCAAAAACCTGCTAGTTCTTAACATTATCAGGAACAGAAGGTCCGTGTCTCATTTCTACCTCATAACTTAATCTTGGATTAATATGAGGCTTGAAAGTGCTAGTAGCTACAACCAATGAATTTGCCAATCTATTCTCATCCCTTGGAATGAACTAAATGTTAAAAGCTTCAAATAAATTCTCAATCAAATCCCATACCTCATTCATGTATGCTCGGAGTCTAGGATGCTTTGTTTGGCAGTGATCTTTTATCTGCTTAATAATTAGCTCTGAATCTCTATAAGAAGAAATTGATTTGAATCCCATCTGTTTGCCTTTTTGTAGTGAAATAATCAAAGACTCATATTCTACCACGTTTTTAGTTGCCTCGAACTCTAATTTGAAAGAAAAAGGAAACATATTATCTCCAGGTGCAATTAGAAGAAAACCAGCACCCGTTCCTTCTTTTGAATAAGCTTCGTCAAAGAAACCTTTCCACACTTCTTTCGTTTGCAGCTTTGTAATTACATTGGCTGAAGCAAGTTGCTTCTGATTGTCTTTAGCCAATTCTGCATTATCATGCAGTGTGAAACAAGCAAAATCATCCTTCTCCTGAGTATACATCGGTGAGTTACTTGCTCCAATTTTTGTAATAGTTTTTACAAACCTAGTTTCTCTGTACAATATCCTCTCCTCCCCACCAAAAACCGGTATAACAACATATGTAAAATCCAACTTCAAAGCACCTCCCAATTTATCCCCCCAGGACCTAGACAAAAGCATTCCAAATCTAGCAGGAATATCTGCTACTACAACATCCATGACCAAACTTCTAGATGGAATTTGGGCTAGTGACACTACCAAATATTTAATAACCCCCAGACACTTGACTTTGTTTGAATTAAAAGAATACAAATCTCTATAAGATTTGGTCACTTTCAGATTTAATTGCTTCATCACTGACAGAGGCATAAGATTGTGTGAAGGAAATCATGAACCAATAAGGAAATATAAAAAGGAGGTATTGAAGAATCTACTTCCTCTACATGTGGGCAAAAAACCACTACTGGTTTATCTTCTTGCAAATTTACAGTTTCACTGTCACTTTCTTTTAAATTAATGAACTCAGCAATTTCCTTTTAATAAGTAGGTGTTCTTTCCAATTCGGTAAGGGGAACTTGTATTCTTACCTATTCTAGTTCCTTGGTAAAACTAAACAGGTGACCATGTTTAGTAATATTTTCATTCTCCCCTTCACCTTTCTTGATGACTGGAATTGTTTGAGGAATTGAAACAAGCTTCTCCAAATGAATTTTTCTAGCTTGATTTTGAGAAGACTCACCTCGAAGTATCTGTGCTTTGATATTCGTATTTTCCTGTTGTTTTCCTTTATCTACTTGCTTTGCAGCCTGGGATTCTTGTGGAGTCACCTTCGATGAGGAAGTTGAAACTTGTTGCTCACCTTCATTTTCCTGATTTCTGGATCATTTCCTAGATCTTAGGTCATATTTCTTGTGTAGTTCAACCTACATAAAATCAAAGAATTGTTTCCAATATTCATCAATTTCATTTCCATCATGAATAGCATCTGCTTCATCATACACATACTCTTCTCCTTCAATGCCGAGTTCATCTTCATCAACTGCATATAATGTGGAAATTTGATCTTCAGATTGTTCTTCACCAGGATCTGCTTCTATGTACAATGGTGCTTGAATTTGATTTTGATCTTTTCTTTCCTTTTGCAAAATTTGCAAAGGTTGCCTTCTTAATTGCGGATGAAAGTTCTTATTAAACTGTGTTTGTCTCTGAGAGTTCTTGTTTTCTAACTCTAATCTATTTAACTTATCTGACATGGTTTTAATTATATTACACATATCCTCCAATGGTTGACTTTGGGAAGATTCCATTTTTTCTTTTCACTTGTCCTGGGAAAGCTGTGTTTCTAGTGCTTTTCCTGCAGCCACCAGATTTGCTTCTATCTCTAAAGCATCTATTTGGATTTGATCGAGGGTTTGAGCTCTCCTTTCCCTTAATGTAAACCCAAAATTTGATTCAAAAGGCCCTGCAAAAGTGATTTTTGCACCAACAGGAGGAGGCTTTATCTTTGTTGGTAGACTATTGCACAATTTGCTGAATCTTCTGATAAATTCACCCACGATTTCATCAGATTTCTTCTTTATGGCATTAAATTTTGTTAATGAATATCCATGGTCTCTTTTTTCTCCCCATCTCAGCATAAACACACGTTCCATCTCTTCCCAAGAAGGAATAGAATTATTGGGAAGTCCTTTGAACCATTTCCTTGCTTCTCCATCTAGAGACTGAAAAAAAGTCTTAGAACGACATCTAAATATTCAACATTTAGACTTTTTTCAAAATTACAAAATACTACTACATGATTCTTCATTGTTTGTGTATATTCTCCTGTAAAACAAGGAAGAATTTTGAGGTAATCCTCTGGCATTTGATTGTAAGGTTGTGGTAGTTGAAGAGTGGCATACCTATTGACTAGGAATGCAGGGGTTACCATGTTTACTGAACTTTGATTACCTATAGATGTGGAACTTGATTGAAATGCAAATGGACTATTCAAAGGAGGTAATGTAGTTATTGGTTGAGGTTGAATAATTACAACAGGTAAATGAAAAGTAGCAGACTCAAAAGATTCTTGATAGCTAGGTTTCTGAAATGCAGATGATGAAAAAGATGACTCTATATCAGATGAATGTTCAGACAAGTTGCTACTTGATGTAGACAATACAAGAATTGGTCTATTAGTTCTCCTTGAAAACAGCCTTTCAGGATCTGAAAAAGCTTGAGCCTTCTTTTATGAAGTGTCTAATATTGTATGGGGCCTTTTAGAAGCCAGAGTTATTATTTTGATTCAAAACAGAAAATATTTCCTCCTCACTGAACAACCAAAGGAAATTACTGAAACCCAGGGAAATACTTCTTGTCTCCTCTCCCCGGCAACGGTGCCAATTAATGTTGTTCCTTAAGAAACCAATTTCCTGGATGTAGGGAGATTGTGCTTAAGGCATTAATAAATATTATTTACTGTCACTTATTGTTTATTAGATTTCCAAATGAAGAACTTGGAAAACTTGGCCTTAGACTCTTAATACATGTATGATAAGAAATTCTCAGAATGCCATTTGCTGCTAAATATAAATGATGAATGAGGAAAGTTTTGAAAGGTAAGTTAAAGACAATATGCTGATCTCTCATAGGAACTATTATTTGCAACTTGGAGGAATTATGATCATGATGAATAAATCATAGACAATATGTTGGCCTCTCACAGAAACTACTGTCTATAACTTAGAAAGGAAATGAAGACTTTAAGTATAGGAGCACTCTTTAAGGGATTTAACCCTGCAACTTCATTACTACACTTAAAAAAAAGAAAACATTGCATGACACAAGATAGTGAAACTTACAAATTATATGTAACAACTCCTGGAAACTTCTAGTTATTTTATTAATCAATGATGTTATTAGAAATGCAGTGGCCTGGTTCTCCAAAATTCCAACCCTTTCTTAGTAAATTTTCCACTTCTTATACATGTGGAACAATTATTGATTTCTGAAACCTATCTAACTGCTTTTTAACTATATGAATAAAACTGCTACAGAATTTATAGAGGGTAAAAACACCTCGAAGAACAAGAATAACAAAGACAAAACTGAATTTAGAAACATATGGTAACTGTTGGCTTGCTCTGTCGGTTTGATGCTGAATGCCTTTGTAACCGATGTAATGATGCTTGCATAATCCTGTCCAAAATGCCAAGAAACACATCAGATTGTCTTCTTCTTCTTCAGCGCTCTATTCCCCGATTTCCAACATTACACAACAAAGTTAATGTTTATCATTAATCTGAAACTCAACATACCCTGCTTTATAACTGTCATTGACCTCTATCACAAGTCACAATCGGCCCAAAAACCCATGTCTGTAATAACCATGAAAATACTAAAACTATGCGTTTATAATGAAAATATATGATAACGTATATTTTTCCTTTTCAATACAGGCTTAAAACTATTCCCAAGGTATCCTTCCCGCCAATCCATCTCCACTATTGATCTATGCTTTTCTGATCGGATGGTCTGTAAGTTTTCTATAACACAATGTATATCGCCATCGTCCCATAGTCGCAAATGTTATATATAATATATATAATAATATATATATATATATATAATAAATATAAAGTGTTGCACAAATATGGCAGAGCCATCGAGCTTTAGAATATAATAGATATATGCTTTCAAGTCCACCCTTCCATTATAATAAAACTTTATATAAAACCGTGTCAACACAATATATGCACTCTTGGGTCTGGCTTACCCATATCACAATCAGAAATCATCGAATGCACCAACATATGTATTCAACACTTTTAAGGACCCACCCGGCTGTTAAAAATATGTTATATATATGTTTCGTGTTTGACCCTTATCGCATACCGCGAATAGCGGTGTCAATGCATATAACATAAGCGTTTCACACTTTACAGACCCTCCACTCTTATAAAATACACCATATAAATTTTCAAGTCCAGAACCCAATCGTTGATCACAATCGGAATTTATTTGTGATGCCACCATCCCTAACGCGGACCCGCCGAAATTTAAAAAGTAGCATATAATATTTTGGGTCTAGTCCTTCTAACACTTGTTTTCTTCGAAAATG
>APFE031025902.1:38001-87647 GCA_000404065.3 Pinus taeda
AGTGTGTTCTAAAACTGCTTATGTTTGGCTAAGAGCTCATCTTCCTCGTACATAAGGAAACAAGTTAATGATCCAAGACCCAAAGGTATCTAGCAGGAGTGAAAGCTTGCCTCCTTACAGACCACCAATAGGTAATTCTAGGTGGTGTGGATTTCCTTGAATAACAATGATGAGCTACTGTGCCTTTGCGGATAGCAACTACTAATGGTTGTCCTGGTAGTACCTCATTGTTGGTTTGACAACTGATATATGATAAGTTTTTCCACTGTGAAAAAAAAGGATTTTGTCTTTTTACCTTTTAACCAAAACTTCAATGACATTTTTTTCACGTCAAGGATAATAGCATTTATTATCTTTAGATGTCTCTTCTTTGTAAACTACATACCACTTGTATATGTACTCTTAAAAATTTCTTATACATATCAAACAAAAGGTATCATGATTTGGTTATTTTATCAATGTACTATGACTTACTACGTTGTCTTGTCAAGGTATCATTGCTCTTGGTGTATTTGTAATATCATATTTTTTAAATGATTGTTTTTGAAAGATATCATGCCACATTATGCATCACCATCTACCCATATTTTTGGTTGTCTTCTCAATGTACTATGACTTGGTTGTCTTTTAAATGTACTATTCATGACTTAGTTGTCTTTTCAAGGTACCAATGCTCTTGGTGTTTATGCAATATCATATTTTTTAAGTGATTGATTTTAGAGGATATTATGAAACATTATGCATCAACATCTACATATAGCTTCTTAAAAAAATGCTCATTGTTAAATCAAATAATCTAACACATGTACTTTGGATTTGTTTGTACTCTCTCTCTCTCTCTCTTCATAATTACATATGTTTCTTAAAACTTGTTTTTATAATTCCATTAAGTTTTCACTTTGTTCTTGTTGGGGATTTTTAGGCAATGATATACATGTTTAATTAAAGGGGGTAGTCTTTTAATTAGTATGTGTAGTTTCTTCAAGATTCATCACTACATGTTTCTTTAAACTTGGTTTTATATTTCCATTAAGTTTTCACTTTGTTCTTGTTGGGAGTTTTTAGGAAATAATACATTTTTAGTTCAAGGGGATAGTCAATTTGAATTTATCCATGTCACTTTATTGTTTAAACTTTCAATTGTTCAAATTCCTCTCCTTCTCAAGGGTTATAGGCATATTGACAATTCTACACCCATGTCATACTTTCCCTTTTAACTATGCGTAAAATTTGTGGTTGGGTTACTGTTTGGAATATTATATGTTTAGGGTCACTAGGTTTTATATCTCAACTTAGTACCAATTTTTATTCCATCATTTATATTCTCTCTCACTGAGTTGTGTTTTCTATGAATAAGAATGATAGAACAAGCACCTAACCTTTATGGTTCTCCATCACTTTTCAAAAGCATACCATATTGAACAATTCCATTTTATTAGACTATGAAATTTTTGTCATATCCACTTTGTATGTCAAAGCCTACATTATCCTACTTGGATTTCGCTTTGTTCTCCTAGTATCCATTGTCATAAGCGTCATTACTAACAACCAACAATTCCTTGCAACCCTTTCTTCAATCATTGATGAAGGTAAATACATCATACATTTTTTTATAATTTCTCAATTCAACTTGAAAATTCAGGTGACTTTTGAGGAGTTTGTGCCCAACTTAAGTCATGAAAGGAACAAAGAAATTTTGGTTTCAATTTTAGTGTTCTATGAATCTTCCCAACCTATTTTTACCAACCCTTCATATGCAACCAATAACCATACTTCAGTTGTACCTAACATTCATATCTCTTCTCTACACTAAATGTATGGAGAATATTTAGGGGTTGTCTCATTATTATGTTGAATGATGTTATGGAGATATTAGAAATATAGTGTATGGAATATATGATAATTCAACACTAAGATGGTGCAAGAATGATCTCTCCTTTTTTCCTCTAGTAATCTTGAATTTGAGTATTGTAGAAGAACCTTATCATAATTTGCATTATAGTTGTGTTAGCCATACAAGACATATATTTTCATGTAGTCAAGAGCTTTAAATATATCGTAAAGTTTCATAGAGATAAAGTCAACGCTTTTCTTATTTGGTTATGTTGATGGCAAAAAATGACCAAAATCAACATTTGGGAGATAACTTGGTCAAGACCCCAATTAGGTCCCTATCTGTTTAGGATAGTGATTCTAACTAGTTCAAATGGGTATAGTTACCCCTCACTCTCTTTGATGACTTATGATGTTTCTAATTACTTATCAACAATAAGAGGTAATCAAACTTACTTTCTTGCAACTACCTTGCAAGAAAGTAATCCTTACGCTAACATAAGGGCTCAACCAAAACACCAATGGGGTTGCTCCTACGAAAAGAGACATCTGCTAAAACCTCATAAATACAAAATTGAAACTAATATAAGATGAAAGTAGTAGAAATAAATGCTAATATATCTTGATGAGGAA
Source organism: Pinus taeda (assembly GCA_000404065.3). Classification (NCBI taxonomy): domain Eukaryota; kingdom Viridiplantae; phylum Streptophyta; class Pinopsida; order Pinales; family Pinaceae; genus Pinus; species Pinus taeda. Next base: position 40,468 of record APFE031025902.1, read on the forward strand.
AGGAATATTCCAAATCCAAATCAAGAGAAAAATATCGTAGCATAAACTATCTTGAATTTATAATAAAATTGGAGTTAACATATCAAAGAAATAGTTCTTAGATCTATTACTTGTTCACACAAATATGGACAAACTTGATTAAAAATTATTAGAGCTATATTGTTCATATATCTAAATTCAAAAGGAGATTACACTTGAAACAATAGATCTCGTTATACTACTGGAATAGTCCAAATAGAAGAATAAGAATAAACCAAACTATTATGACATTAAGTCGATAATCAGCTATTGACTTAATGCATAATATCCTTCCCAAATGCGACTTTCAAATCCAAATGTATCTCTAATCAACCCTGCAAGTTAGCTTGATAATGTTTTAAATAAGCATGATTTATCAAATTATAGTGATAGTACTTGAACCAATAATCACCCTTATAAAACAAATACAAATAAGAAATTGAAATAATCCTTTATTAATGATTAGACTGAACTATAGTGCTCAATCATAAGACAAAAAAAAAATATTCTCCATTGTTGGTCCATGATACAATGAAAATCCCGAATTACAAATTATTTTACAATAGTGAAATTCGTCTTCCTCTAGGATTAGACTATCTCCTATAGGCTGTAGAGCATACCTCCCTTAATTACAATAGTGCAATAAGATTTATCTATTTGTTGATAGTGCTGGATGTACTGCCAATAGCTAGGGGTTCTCCTCAGTGTTAAGTCCCAATTGGACCTCACAATGTTTGGGATAGGAGCCCCATCCAGTATGTGGGCCTATCTGTCACCATAAATGTTTCGCTCTTGGTTATCGAATGTGGAGTTGTTAGAGCAAGAGTGAGAAAGAAATTCTCGAATTATGGGGATGAGGTCAACCCAATATTAACAACCTAAAAAATAAGATACAAGGATGCAACAACAATAACAAGAAAAAGCATGCCACAAGAAGGATTAGTGAGTTGAAATTGTCGAAGACATACTTGAACATGAACATGCCATAGGTTTATTGTAGATTAGTTGACAATGGGTCATGTTGAAAACACTGGACCCGCTAACATGTCAAGGGGATCTCCCTAGTAAGAACCCCCAATCAGACCTCAAACCGTTTGGTGTACGAGTCCTAGTAGTGGGTCGTAACGTAATGCCTTGAACACGATGTCGCATAGAGGCAAGTAAGATAACTCTGCTAGTAGCAAGGGTGTGACTAATGCAGTGAGTCAAGGAAGGGATATGAGAGGTTCTAGCACTTCGAAAGGGGAAGGAGGTGAAGGTGAGTTCCAGGTTGAAAGGGATCAGTCCCAACTCGGCTAGGAACACACAACACAAAGGACATGCACAACTTCCAGTGGAGCAGTCCACTTAGATGTGACAGTCACATCATACAAGGTAAGATAACACGCAAAACACTCATGGATCAGTCTGAGATGAGTGCAACGAATGTTATAGCAAGGTTCAAGTGAAAGGTCTATTTGATGTCCGCAAAGAAGTCGACACAGACGGTGACAACATTAACAACATATGCAACACATTAATAACAAGATTTATATAATTGCATGTGAATTAGTTCATACACAAGTACGTAAGTTAAAAAACATATATCATTAAACCAACCGGGGCAGTCCAAGTACAATAAAAACATATGCATGAAAATGTATTGGCTCTTATTACATCAAGAAGTGTAAGTCACAATCATACAATACATCCATGTAAACCTGCTAGCCCCAACAGTTGAACGTTACAGCCACATCCGCCTGCTCCTCCAAAGAGATTTACTAGCTCCGTGCAGTGGAGAAGTAAAGGTGAATTACAATATTGTCCAAGCCTTCTTCAAGATAGTCTTAGTAGAAGCTTGGATGACCAAAAGCCTATACAGTGAGTTATAAGGGACTATTTATAGCAAAGAGTGGGGTCACCCTTGACATCCCCCTTTGTGGCAGTTCAACTACCCTCATGACTCTTCACCTACTCTATGACTATTATGTCCAACTATTGACACTTGACTTACACTTGACATGACTCGACGTTACAATGCACATGTACTCATGTGAGACAACATGGATTGAGCAAGCTAAGCAAGACATCACTGACACTCAGTCTAATGTGGTGAGACCAACTCTTTGACATGTTTGTGATGGTGAATGTGGTAAGTTGATGCCAAGCTTGGTCGTCCATGATGGTGTGCATGCACCTCATGGTGACATCTTGCTGAAGCGAACTCTTGCCTCCGTTGCAACCAATGCATTGGTTCGGCCCCTTAATCAAAATCGTCTACTAACATGCGCATGGTCTTCTTAGGTATGGTTGAATTGGAAACACACTGATGCATAGTGTTTGTGTTGATCTTCAAGTGTGTGCTGGTGTTCATGCGCATCAACTTGTCGAAGTAAATGTTCAACTCCAGTTGGAATTGCTTCTTGTATTTGCCTTGGTGAGTGTGTTGAATGGGTTGGATTGCCTGTGTGTGCTCAATGACATGCATGCTGCTCAATCCCTTGCATGCGATCAACAACACTGCTCACCATGTATGCTCTGTGTTAGTTGCTGGGATGGATCCTTAAGTTGTATAGGTGGTTTCATCCGTGAGTGCATGTTGCACCCACTGTTGTTCTTGTTCCTGTTGTAACTCATTCGTTTGTGTGCTCAACTTCATGTTCTTCTTGAGTTGCTGCTTCAGCACATGCAACTCCTTCCTTGTTCCATCTTCTGACTTCGCGCGATCTTCATGTTGCACCGTCACTTCATAACCAAAGTCTTAGTTTCTTTCATCATCAATGGACATGATTGAGCTTGCAACCTTGTTTCGCCTCCGTGTTGTCGACAACCCTCATCTTGCATTCGTTGCATTTGGTATGCTGTCTTCAACTGCTGTTCATGATGTTTCTCGCTATGATGTTTATGTTGCCATATCTTGATGTCCTTGTCTACAAACAACTTGATGTCTTCATGGTTAGGCAAGTCCATGGACACTTGATCGACTACATCCCCAAGTGTGATCTGAATGGTGTCTTCATCTCTTCTCTCCTGGAAACCATTGCACCTATACTGTTGAAAGGTAAATGAACACCTGGGACACCTGGAGACATGGAAACACTCATGGCAAGCAATCTGTCAGTCGAAAACCAAAATGAACATGAGAACTGACTTACAACATACCTAGGTGCATGATCATGAAGGTTGTGCAATTTCGGTCGGGAGGTCAGGAGACTGGTTGCCAAGATTGCAAAAGGCACAGTCTAGGCTACTAGGAGATAGACTGCCTGTTGTAACTACAAAATGCACAATCCAGTATGGTTGTTGACTGTTGGGATTGTGCAATGCACAATTCCAGCTTGGAAGGATTGTTGGCCAAGGGACAAATTTGTGGAATTTCTTGGGCCAAACAACCACTGTCCTCCATAAATGTGAAAATTAGTCCTAGAGACCAGTGTTGGGTAGGAATGTGCAAATCTAGAGAGGAAGGCGAGCCTTCCTTTCCCATATTGCAGAATGAAACCCTGGTGAAGGCAGAGCCTGAGCCAAGGTTGGCTCGACTCACCGACGGGCAACTAAAAGAAATGCATGACAACAATAAGTGATAGTAGAAGTGATTGACAATGTGCGAAAAACATGAATGAAATATTTAGCAAACAAATCAACATGCATGTGGGTGAGGCAGTTCGCGGGTTGGGCGAATGTCCATGCAAAACAGTGCATGTGAAAACAGTGAGATAGCAAAAAAAACTGAAACAAAGCTAAGACCAACTAGTATATATGTAAATAACAACAATCATTCAAAAAAATCAAGCAAACATTACTCCTACAAGCGAAAACACAAAAAGCGACAGAAATGCAGCACAAGGCATGGGAAGCGGGCTTACCCCAAAACAATTGATTTGGATGTGCTGAATGCTCCTAGATGTGATGTGGGATGTCAGAGCTACAAGGTTGATGTGAGGAATGACCTATGTAGTGTCTAGTTGATGAGTTTTGGTAACCTCGAGTTTGTGACGTGCATGCCACGAATCTAGGGGAAGTGATACTTAATGGGAGGTTTCGCAATTTCTCCTTGCATGTAACCTCCAACTGCTAAACATAGATCCTTGAAACAAGGGATGCCTTTGCATGCTGCATTGGGAGAAGCATCCCATGCATGCAAGTCTGCTTTGGAGGGAACCGTTCAACTCAGTTGTACATGCAAGAGATTGCTCAACTGCTGGAGAAAAAGTGCATTTCTGGCTGGGAGCTAGGATGGATTCCCAAGAGATTTGCACAATTTCTAGGCAGAGCAACTAACTTTTGCCTAGATTTGCACAAATTCTGGGTTGAGCAGCCTTACTAGGGAACTTTGCACAAATCCTGTTGGGAGTGTTGGCAGGCAGGATTGCACAATCCTGAAGCCCAACAGGCTGCCAGAGAGGATTGCGTAATTTTTGGAGCGAAGGCTGGTTTCCCTCTAGAAACGCATAATTTTCAAGGAGAAGCTGCTCAGCCTGTAGCTAGACCAAGTTCGAGTGAACAGTCTGTGAGGGGAATGGATCAAGTTGTGGCCGATAGGCTGCCCTTGTGCAAGAAAGACATTGAATCTTGTGAAATTGACGAATTAAAGGCATGTTGTTGTGAAGGTTGGAAGGGAGGCTGCAAAACGAGGCTAATGCAAAATTTTGGAGGGTGGTTGTAGCCACAAAAATAGGTCACCAACATGGTGTGGAATAAGTAACCATAGGTTCAAAGTAGACATGAAAGTTATAAGTTAATAATGAGTTTGTTAACATATGCCCACATGAAAGAACACATACAAACATGATGGAAATACAAGAAATCCAATACAACTATCACAAAGATGCACGAGAATCCATATTGAAAGAAAACAATGTCTTATTAGTGATAATGCAAAAACATGTACAAGTCGTGCAAGCCATCAAATCCCAGCAATGGAACATGGGTTTTTCATACCATTATCCAATGCAAAACCCTACCCTCACAACAACTCACCCTATTAGATGCCAAGAGTTGAGTGCCTCTAGCTCTTCAAGCACAAATAAGCTATCTATTGCTAGTGCCAACTCAAGTGCTAAAAGTCCTCACAAATGAGGCATGAGGGTACACTTATAGAGGTGAGGTGACTTCTCACCTATTGTGATTGTTCACCTTCCCTCATGATTCTTAACCTTCCATACGACTCTCTATTGTCTATTGGTTGTTACATGCTCAGTTCGATCTCTACATAACCATTAGCATTATGATGAGAAACATTTACATTATAATGAAAGGGAGGTCATGAGGAAAATAAAGAAGGTTCAGAGAAACCCTCGGGTTCTTACTATCAATTTTGTTGTTGAAGCCATGAAAACTTGCATGAACTATTGAACACATGCATATTTGCTTGTTACTGCATCTGCTTTGCATCCAAACAACTTTGATGTCATGCCTTTGAGATTTCTAAAAGGTTCTCAAAACTTGCAAGGAGCCATCTTAACAACTAATGGAAACCCAAGTTATTCAGTCTCTTACAAGAAACCCTAGCTTCCTTCACATAGGTCGACATTCTTGTCCTTCCTTGTGCTGCAAGCAAATTACATGAGTCAAACACATTTGCAGTCAAAGAATAATATTAGAAATATAACAAATTTACTAAAAGCAGGATGTAAATTTGGGCTCCTGTATAGTCCTTTTCTAAAGTGCAAGATCATCAAGGTATATGTAGCCTGCACATGATCTTAGACATAATCCAAGAGGTACTTCATCAGTTGGTATTCAATGCTTCTTCGATATTGGGAAATTTAAGATGCCCTTATTGACCATTCATTATTGAATGAACATCTTTAATGCCCATAAACACCATTATTGATTTGATTTTTTGTGACTTTCTTTGATCAATTTGACACATTGGGAACCTCATTAAAATATTCTTAATTGAACCTCGACACATTCCTTATAATATCAAGTTGATCAAGAGGGTCCAAATCACCAACAGGTCACCTTCATTTTACTAATCACAAGTAACACACCCGAAAGGTAGTGTCAATGAGTTTATAATTATGATCTGTGACCTTGGACTAAGTCGCAATTCACATTTCAAGCATGGGTCACAACTGAAAATTGATCGCACCTAAAAATTACAACTACAAATTTAAAATTTGACTTTCCACCCAATGTAACAGGGCTTAGGAGAAGGTCACATTTTGTGTTTGCAGTGTTATTGAGAACTGAAAATGCAACCAATGGCTTAAGGAATTTCCTAGAAAATACGATTGCATCTTGCAGGCTGCAATTAGATACAAGTCATGAAGAGATAGAGTGAGTTGTAATTCTTGTGATAGGGCAGAGAAGGAAGATCACTCCTCTTGAAACAATGGTGACTTTTCCATGTAATCCTTTCCTCACATTTTGGAGCTAGATTGCTTGATCTTTTGGGTGAAAACCATTTCACTTACTTTCATCTTTTATTCTACTCTAGGATGCGGTCCATTGCATATGTAACTCTTTTGCTATTGATTTAGGCATGCTAACTTACTTCAATGCATGGAAAATGTGGTAATGCACCGACAACTTGATCACATATTTACATTCTAATCTCCAACACATTCCTTTTAATAGTCTATAACCAAAACATAAGTGTGAAATTTATTATATCTTGTGTGTCATCTTGGACGCAATTTTTTTAATAGCGAGATGTGTTACCTTTCAAGTTAATGGCATACACATCGTATGGTTATTGGGCTCCTTTTGGAAACATTTGCACCTTATGATGGTATTGAATGCATCATGGGGATATCATGTATGATATATCGCTCTGCTCAAACACTTATTTATGGTATGGATACATTAAAATGCGTTGGGACATCGGGGCATTCAGTATTCCTTTTTGGGGCCAATCTCTTAACATGAAACCCAAAACTAAATACACAACTGGCAAAGACCTTGTATATTTCACATTTTATATATATTTTTGGGGCACTATATGAGTGAATCATCAAGTTTCTTTTATCAAAATCTTTCCATGCCACATTGAGAGGTTTCTTTATCTTCAATTCTCATATTCACTCGCATAGGATTGTTTCCAACCTTATTTATAAGCTTGACCCTTGAAGTTGCAAGTGGAGATTGCCACTTGTGAATAGTCGCATGAACCAGGTCACATTTTAGAAAGTAAGGGATGTCACAAGAAAACGTGACTTATGGAGGTCGCACAGTCACAAAAGGTGATAGGTCACACTGGCCACCAACTTTTCCAAGAGAAATTATATGACATAACAACCCTGGGAGAGGTCACATAGTCATAGAAGAGACTAGGTCGCATTTTCTGGCTATATTTCTAGAGTTCAAGACTGTGAATTTATGACCTGGATGGCAACACTTCTTAAATGAAACAAAGGTCACAAAATCACATAATAGGTCAGGTCGCACTGGTTTTCATAATAGGTCAGGTTGCCATGGGAGATGGTTAGTATTGGAATATCAAATAATAGAGAAGTTATGCACAACAAGTAATTCCCTAGGTGCCAATGGTTGAAGATTTTTTTAGGGCTATAACCATTGATCATGTAATTAATCATATTCACAACCATATGAGAGTCCCCTTAAATGAGAATTTTAGTGAGCACTCATTGAGTGGCATGGATTAGTACAGTTTCAAGAGTGCATAATTCCATTGCATTATTAGTATTATGATTCATTGCTCCAACCTAGTAGAAGAGAGCTTGTCCTTGATTGTTGTGAAATATACCACCATTATGTAAATATGTAGAAACTTGCTTTTCTTTGGAAAAGTTGAAGGAAGCTGTAAGTTTTTGGAAACTATGACAGGCTTGTTGGAGGAGACATCTCCATTACTTATTTGACATTTGCATCAATACTATTCACAAAACTTTACATTGACATGCAATTATCTATATTTTTTTCTAAAGGCCCCAAATGTTGAGAGTTGTATTCCCAATGTAAGTGCTAAATTACCCAAATTCTACACTTCGAATTAATTTGAGTTGAATTTTCAAGTATATCTTTGATTACTAGACCCCAAATTGATATTTTTAATTTACTAGTGCAGCTGATGCAAAACCCATTTTTGGTCCACACATCCCTGCTTTGGATTCAAATATTGGTGCCTTATTACACTATGATGCATCACTTATTTGGCATCCTTTTTTCTCATCAAGACACCCGTTTTGCTTGATTATCCCTCATTTTTCACTCTTTGATCATTATATATCTTCCATCGCTTATCTCTCTCTCTCTCTCTCCTCTGTTTTCTCTCTCTTCGTCCTCTCTCTCTGTCTCTGTATATATATATATATATATATATTTATATTATATATATATATATATATATATATATATAGATATATATAATATAAAGAGAGAGAGAGAGAGAGAGAGAGATTGCTTAAGTTCTTTATTTCCTTTGTTTTGATTAAAGTTAAAGGTTGTTAAAGAGGTATTGATATGTAGGTGTATGTTGTTAGAAAATCAGAAAGGCAGAAATATTTTCTCTTGTTGATAATTACTTGTGATTTATTTAAGTTATTATTATCTTCATTATGTTCTTCTTTTATCTTAGTTCATCAAGAAATTACCAAAACCAAAACACAAAGATCAAGGACACCAGATGTAGACGCACAACCAGGAAAAAACCCCTATATAGGGGAAAACTGAGTCGAGAACTCTTCCTTTAGTAGATTCATATGATAATGAGACAACCAAGACCTTAAATAAGACCTTCCTCCTTCACCAAGTCATCTTTTCAATGAGATACAATAACCTTGAATAGTCTATTCTTGTCTAGTAGCTTCAACCCATATCAACACAAAAATTTCAGCCCATCGTCACCAACAACTTCATAATTTCGGTCTCCCCAACAACTGTATCATTTTGGCCCCTCCAGTAGCTTCATACACGTGGGAAAAATAGAGAGGATTTCGACTTCTTATGCTTCTGAGAGACCTCCTTCTCCTTTGTTATCCTTATTCCTCTTCTTCCTTGAAATTCACACTTTTTCTGGCCTAAACTTGTTGTGTGTGAGTGACAAATGAGGTCAAGTTGTTACCTTTATATAGTGATTCTGTTGCCCAGTTTAGGCCGACTTGTCTAGTTTTGAGGCCGACTTGGTGGAGGAGGACTAATTGACCTATTTTACAATAAAATGAATTTCTTCTTTGACAAATAAATCCCAAGAAGGGTTCTTTACAATATAACATGGACAAGGACACTTGACATAAACCCTAGAAGTATTCAATGGAGACGTTGACCTAAAAGCTATTGACCCAAGCATGAAATCCATGCTTTAATAAGTCAATTTATTTAATCATATATATATATATATATTGATAAATGCATTTCATTATGACTCAAGTACAATTATGAAGACCGACAATAGCTACATTCTTCAACACTCCCTCTTAATTAGGGAGGTATTCATAATTACCTATATCTATAGAGCTACATGGTAGAAATAAAAAATGAAATACGAAGAGTTCTGGCACAGTCAGTACCACCGACTATATTCCTGACTAGGGTAATCGATCCAGGTGGGACTAAGATGGACTAAAGATTTAAGCTAGTCTAGCTACCATCATGCTTACTAACTAACCATCAATGCAGGGATCTAGGTGCATATCCAAGGTCAAAGCTCCAATACCAATGCCACCCTCACTCTTCGAGATCTAGACATCAAACACACATAGGATGACCAAATGTCCTCCCAAGAATTTGCCATTAGATGCTTCAACTCTCCCTAATAAACTAGATATATCCATCTGTCCAAGCATGCTTCCCAAGTGTTTGTCCTTCTTTATGGAGAAATTTACTTGTTCAAACACAACCCCAATAGTAAACACAAACCTTTGTGGTCCTCATTCATTCAAATATTGTTTGTATCATCAAGTTATCCATATACAATTTTTTTGGAAGCTTTATCATCAAGTTATCCATATAAAATTTTGTTGGAAGCTTTCTTCTTCTTCTTTCATTTCTTTAGCAACACCAAATACATTCTCAATACTTCTCGGGTCTTTTTCACAAACATTCATCTATAGTATTCACTACCATAATTTTCCCTCCCTCTCAATTACGGTGATACACCCTTTCTTCTATCCAGGCTACCTCTTAACTTAGGGAGATCAACTACTTTCTTTTCTATAACATTGAAGAAGCTTCAACCTTTCATAACTTTATTAATGTCATCATCATCCTTATAACTTTCTTCATGATGCTTATACATACATCTTCATTATCTTGAAGATTGTGTACCTGCAAAACTTTAATATCAAGTACAACCAAATACATATATAGAAGCATGAAGTTAATTATATCAGAATCATGTTAATATAATAATAGAAGCATTAGACTTTAGAAATCAAATACCTAAACCTAGTTAGGTTCATAATTAGCAAGAGACACATACTTCTAAACTTCAACTTCTTGTTAGGGTTTTGTTACAAACCCTAGACTATAACATAAGGCAACTTAATCAAGAAATAAATCCCATTATATCTAGAGCCTTAATATAGAGATATATGACAAATTATATTATTACAAACTCTAGCTTCCATCTGAGAGACAAAAATCCTTAGATATCAACAATTCAATCAAATAACAATCCTACTGTACAATTTAGACTCTACTAGGGTTTGCTGCAAACCCTATATTTAATCATCATATCGTAAACAGTACCCTATAATATTAAACTTCTACTAATGCTTAGTTACAAACCCTAGAATTTACAAACTATGAGCATCAATAATTAGGTTAACATATATACATATCTAGGATTTCATAATCATGCATAAGCATCTCCAAGACACAAATATCAATACATTAAAGTTAGACACACAACAATTTTGACCAGGCTAGGGTTTCTATCAGATAGACGAACATACACCTAGGCCTTTATTCCTAGGATATTACTATAGATATTATAAGTGTTTTGAGCATAAACACTAATTAATCAAACCCTAAATATCTATGGATTCAACACATAAATTTAGATAGAAAACCTAAAGGACTAAGGATTTTATCATAACAATACCAAAATATCAAAATAATAGAAGTTCTAGATTTAATCAACAACCCTAGGTAGACTAGGGTTTCCATATTATTATCATCATACCCTTAGGTTAGGGTTTTATGGTGAACCTTTTTAGGGTTCCACAAGAATGATAATATAATGAGGGTGGATTCAATCTAATGATTAATCACCCTAACAAGAATATTTGTGATTCAAAACCCTAGACATAACGATGTTAGTACTGTAAATCAAAGTTTAAAAGAAAGAATGACCATACCTTTTGCATGAAGATAACTTTATAACAAAGTTTATAGATTAAGACATACCTTGAGTTTTTCTTAAAAAACCTTGTATAGCATCAATTATTGAAGGGTAGAACTTCTTCCATGCTTCAATTCTATCCTTTGAAGTCTCCTCCATAACACTTGAGTATTCAACAAGATTTCCTAACACGGAAAATATAAAAGGTTATTCGAAAATAATTCAGACAAGTCTTGATGTGAGGAGGAAACCAAACATGAAAATATGAAACAAAGAATATAATACTTATATTTTAGTAAATTGGTGAAGGCTCCTTCTTAATTCAATGTTGAGGGAAACCTACAACTAAAAACAAAAGGTGTTTTAACAAGACATGTTAGATCTACAAGTTCTAGAAATCAAAACATAAAGGAAAACAATTCAAAACTTAGAATAAAATGATATATAAGGGATAGAGTCCCTAAGAGTCCCTAGCAAATAAGTCTTTGACTTCAGATTCTTCCATATTTTTCTTCTTTGGAAAAGCTTCATAGACAATATTTACTTGATGCCTATCTCTCTTCTTATTCCTTGGACTATTTGCAAAATTACTTTCGTAGTGACCCATCTTGTGACAATTGTAACATTCAATATTTGATAGGTCTACTTTCTTCTTTGGTCCTCTGAACTTCTTGAAGGTTCCCTTCTTCTTGTGATGAGCATAATAGGCATTTGACATGTTTTATTATTCCTCCTTTTTGTTGTTTACTAACGATATTATGGCTTCTTCTTGACTACATGAATTCCACATTTGTTCAAATGTAGGAGTATCCTTCCAATTGTTAAGTTCTGATGCAAAGGCACTACAAGATTTTAGTAGTCTTAGAAGGGCAGTAGTTACAAGCTCCTTTTCTGGGACAACTTCATCTATTTCTTAGAGTTCATCTATGATTCTAGATATCCTTATAAAATATGATGAAACAATATCATCATTTGTCATCTTGATGATTATTAGTTCATTCTTAATGCTTGCTATTGTACTAATGTTCTTAATTGTGAATAACTTGGAGAGAGCCTCATACATTTATTGAGTGGAATTTACGTTGGATATGTATGGAATTAAGTTATCCTTAACTCCACCTACTATTAGGTTCATAGCCATGATTTTGATTTCTCTAAACTTTGTTTTATTTGCATCACTTGATTCACCAATATGATTTTTGACTTTTTCTTTAACGAGATCCAAAACTTTGTTCTTTTCGAGAATGATGTCTATCCTCTTTTTCCAGGCCCTATAGTTTGAGGCTCCTTCTAGTTTGTTTTTTCCCTTCATTGAGTTTGTCATAGTTCTGGTAGATAGTAGGCTTATATTCTTATATGATCCTTTTCCTTAATGACCTTTCTTTGATATTTTTCTTCAATAGATCTTCAACCTGCCTTTTTATTCCTTTTTCACCTTAGCTCTAACACCATGTTAGCAAATCAGAAATGCAGAAAGATTTTCTCTTGTTGATTAGTACTTGTGATTTATTTGATTTATTATTATCTTTCTTATGTTCTTCTTTTATCTTAGTTCATCAAGCAATTACCAAAACCAAAACAAAAATATCAAGGACACCAGATGTAGTTACACAAATAGGGAAAACCCTTTATATAGGGGAAAACCAAATCAAGAACTCTTCCTTCAGTATATTCATAAGACAATGATACAACCAACACCTTAACCAATAGACTTTCCTCCTTCACCAAGTCAGCCTTTAAATGAGATACAACAACCTTCAATAGTCTCTTCTTGTCCAAAAAATTCAACCTAGATCAACCCATAAATTCGACCCATCTTCACCAGTAGCTTCAGAATTTTGGCCTCCCAAACAACTGCAGAATTTCATCTCCTCCAGAAACTTCACAACTTCACGCATATGGGAAAAAGAGAGAGAATTTTGAATTCTTATGCTTGTAAGATACCTCATTCTCCTTCACTATCCTTATTCCTCTTCTTTCTTGAAATGCACACTTTTTCTGGCCCCATAAGTTGCAAATTGAACTTGTTGTGTTTGAGTGACAATTGAGGTCAAGTTGTTGCCTTTATATAGTGATTCTGCTGCCAATTTAGGCTGACTTGTCCAGTTTAGAGGCCGACTTGGTGGAGGAGGCTTAATTGACCTATTTTACAATAAAATAAATATATTATTAGACAAATGAATCCCAAGAAGGGTTCTTTACAATATAACATGGATAAGGACACTTGACATAAACCCTAGAAATATTCAATGAAGACTTTTACCTAAAAACAATTAACCCAAGCATGAAATCCATGATTCAATAAGTTAATTTCTTTAATAATAATAATAATAATAAAAAATTGATAAATACATTTCATTATGACTCAGGTACAATTATGAATACTGACACTAGTTACATTATTCAAAATATGTGACTAAGTAAATATATACATAAGTTTATGGTTTGCATTGGTCTATATATAATAATTGGTGAACTAATCATAGTGTCTGAAGGATTTCTTGAATTCTCATGTTGGTTTTTGGTGACCATATTTACAGTGGTCAAGCATCAAGGAAGTAACCCTGATCATCAAATTAAAGACTCTTTTATTTTAATGAAGGATTGGAGATTTTTATATGAGACCAAGAATTTACAAAGGGTTCACTATTTTAATCAATCTCAAGAGTCTTTGGTAAAGTTCGAAGATCTTTTTGCAATTGGACATAAAAGTGGGTTTTATCTATTTCATAGCCACGAGGATTGTTTTCATGGTGATACTTGGACAGGACCAGGGTGCACACTAGCACTAGGTATCACAGGGTGGTGGACCGAATTACATAAACACATGATTATTCCAATAACAAAGGTTGTTATGAAAATGTTCGACAATTACCTTTTAGAATATGTGGTATTTCTTTGATCCCGACCAAGTGTTGGCATCTCAAATCAGTTATGTTTGCAAGTTGCATCAGTGTTCACAATTGCACCACTATGTTGGCTCAGCATAGAGGCACTGGAATCCATAGATGGAATTCATGTTAGTCATGTTGTTGGAATCTATTGATTGACTATTATCATGTTGTTGATCCTACCTATGTTTGGTTCACGAAAATGGATCTTTGTTATTATTAGTACCAATTTTAGACTATTAAGTTTCATATATATATCAACACCATGTAGTACATAAAGTTTGTCATATGAAATATATATGTTTCTCTGTTTGATTTAATACATACATATTGTTCCATGTGTTGATTTGTGCAGTTATATTTTGATGTGATGTCATGAATGAATTTGGAGATTTGATTCTATGCTTGTGCTAATCGTTTAGAAGCATTGAGGCATAGAATGACCTTGAGCAGGAGCCCACTCAAGGTGTGGCTACGTGTTATTAATTTTATTGTTTAATTTGTTAGTAGGTTTATATCGTTATCTTTCTTTTTAATTTTAAATGCATTTTATGTTTAGCTGAATTCTTTCCAGTTTTATGCAAGTGTGATTAAGTGATTTTATGATTTCAAAGAATTAGTATTTTGGGGGAATTTGTCAGCTTGCCTTATGAGTAGATGCTGCAAAATTGATTAGGTTGAAATTCCACTAAGTGAGAATGAGCTAATCACCCCTAGAGAGAAATTGGGTGCTTGGGGCACCACATAACTGGGCATTGAATTTTCCATAAGTAGATCCTTCCATTCAATCGCAAGTCCCTAAGAATTTACTTGCTTAGGTCATCCAAATAAGTGTGAGGGACTTGTCTCTTGTGTTTATTGCACAAATAACCTCACAATTCTACCAACCCTAGTATGACAATTAAAATGAACTATATAGCCTAAAACTCTGTTGAAATAATAAACCTATAAATACACCATCACACTAAAACCCTTCAATGGAGACCAACAAAGTCAAGGTAGAACTTAGGGAACCCTGATATATGTTTTAGCATTTACATTTCTCACTTTGTTTTTATTCTTGGAAATGCTTTGACCCTAATGTCAAAATAAAAAATGGATGTAATATATCCAAAATATTTTATAAACAAGGTTTCGACCCTAATGTTGAATTGTAATGTGGTCACTTGATACAATGCAACAATAATAATATAAAGGATGATAAGTCACAAGGACATATCACATCATTCAATATATTAATGATAAACATGGCACACAGGGTTAATAGTTAGTGTAGACTTAAAGTCACATAAAAATGGCAATAATGTAGTAGGATGGAAGGCCATATTGGAACATAATGCCACCATATGGATATCAATGGTGAATGCATGTCTAAAGTAAAACCAAAGACATATCCTTCTGAATAAAATGTTTTAGGACATGATAATCTGCATATGATGACATTAATTTGTTTTGATCTAAGTGAAAATTGTTTTTAATTTTTTTATTAATAAGACTAATTAGAAATAAAATTGATTTAATCTTAAAACTAATGCAACCATACAAGTTAAATGGTTGGTAAATTTGGATAGACATGAATTCATAATAAGCACCAAATATATAAGGTAAAAATATATACATTTGAAAATACATGGAACACTATTATTATCCATGGAGATTTACCCCCACTTTACCATGGATATTCTTAATTTGAAAATTTACTTTGTTACAATATTATGGCTTATTAATACCACATGCCCAAAAAAACGATAACTCATTTCATATAGCAATTGTCCATATAATTTTTTTTCAAAGGGTATAACTACTTTGGAGATCAATTTTAGCCTTTCTTTTGTGTCTACTACCAAGAATATATTTATTTGTGTATACTACTATGAATATTCTAAAATATTCCATGAAGGTTAACTCTCTACCATCTACCCAATAATTATTCATAATTAAATTAAAATTCTAGAAGTTCTACTCTAAAATAGACATGCCTATCAACATAATTAATACATATTTTCTTAATTCAAACAATAGAATTAATTATTCTTATTTATCATTATAAAAACACAATTATAAGAAAATGAATATATAAAATTAAAAGCCAAAACACCACTTTCCAATATTATATTAGTTAAACACACAACATATAATGATAACATTTCTTTTCAAATTCACATATAGAATTAAAGTTCTTATTAATATTGAACTTCAATCAATTTTTTTGATGATCTAAGTCAATTTAGAGTTAGACAAGACTTTTAAAAATATTATTTTTTCATGCATGAGATTGAAATTTCAGTGAAAATGTTATTAGATTTGTGGTTGAAAAAATATATGTTCATTACGAGATTAACTCTCTCCTCTCTCTCTCTCTCTCTATATATATATATATATATATATATATATATATATATATATATATATATATATATATATATATATATATATATATATATATATATATATATATATATATATATATATATATATATATATATATATATATATTGACGGTGAGGGACACTTAAAAATCATTGAGTTTGATAAAAGGTAAATTTATTACACTCTCTCATAATGTCATTATGAACCTAAAGTGATTAGTGTCTACATGGAAATTATCATAGTATTTGATATAATCATCCAAATGAGCATTTTCAAATCTACTATCATTTAGAATGCTTTGATTATTTGAATGAACCAAACCTAATAATAACAAGAGCTACTTGGTATATCACTACTTATTTGTATACATGAACTATGTGCATATAGTTTTTAGTTTATTTGGTTGAAATTATACGTGTGAATATGAAAATATTTGAAATAAAAATACTTTGTTCAAAATTTATATATTTATAAAATCTCAATTATGTTTTTATTTTAAAAATTTAATTGTATTTTATATTAAAATAATAAGAAATTTGATGAAAAAACATTGCACATAAATTCACTCAAAACATTATGTATATTACTCACCAAATCACACAATTACATCAAGTAGATAAAGTGCTTATGAGATCCAACAATTTCTAAAATAAGAGATTGATTGTTGAGAAAATATCTCAACAATCAAACCAATCAGCAAACCAAATATTACCTATTTACTAATTTAAGTGTTATTTCCAAGTTCCCCCTTAATTTTTTGCATTATTACATAAATAAAAAATTACAATATAGAGAACGCATATTACAACAACATAGCTGATCTTTGTCTGACTAGTCTTCATCTCTCACATCCACTTTGGAATCTCGTAAACACCGCTCTTTTTTCACTGCCACATCTTCAAGTTTTTGCTTGTTCTCCATTTAAAACATAACTTCCTTAGACCATCATTGAAAAACTTTGCAAGATCGACAATATTGACATCTCGGCTCGTCGGGGCTTCCACGATAAAAGTTATCAAGTAATGAACCATCCTATGGGCCAATCACCATTTGTCGAATATTTTGCTTTTAACTATCTGTCAGTTGTTAGGAGGGTGGTCTAGATATTGAATGTGTTCAAAAGTTGATCAAAATACTTGACCTGTATAACACAAGGATCTCATATTATAGCCCATAACTGATGCTCTTGAATCTCGAAGCACAACAAGAACCATCGACATATAACAAACTCACACAACCAAATTATCGATATGTTCTCTCGACACTGAAGAACATCGAGAACCACTAATTTAATTATATTCCTATGTTCATCAATTGGTTCTGCACCTTTTACAAACAAACTTATACATATAATTGGAACACACATGACTAATAACTTCTTTAGAAGAGTATTAGAGCTTGTGTATTAAAGTCATCATTACTTTGACCAAATTTTGTTGATGGTAGTATTGGATCTTCATACTTCCCTGTCATTTTTTATAGTAAAAAATTCTAACAAACAACTCCAAATTGAGGTTGAAAATCTCAATATGTTTATGTATTTTTAAAGCCTCCAAAACAGTTCACCATATAAAATTAACCACCCACACTAAACATACAAAGGTAAAATAGTAGATTTTTTGTTGGTTGTATTACAATAAATTATGTAATCAGGAGACTACAATCATATTGGATGCTAAAAAAGAGTATGGAACATAAGTAATACCACACTTGGGACAACTAAGTGCAACACCTGCAACACTCAGGAGGTTCATTGCCTTGACATACCAGGACTATGAATTTCAAGATCTCCAAAGGCAACGATGTGAAGGCAATGAACACAGTGGCAACAAATTAGAAACTTTACTCAAAACTTTTAGTTAGGTACCTATACTACTAGTGTAACCCGTTATTGTATTATTGTGCCCATATAGTCCCCATGTTGTTATTATTATGCCCCATAGAAGCCCACTATTGTTATTGTTGTGCCCCTACAATATTATTGGTATGTAGGCTTTGATTGTATTGGGACCCCTTAGACTCCTATATATAGAAAGGAGGTTTTGTCATTTGTATCATCCAAGGATTGTTCATTTGTGTAATATAAAAGAGATTTCCCGCATGAAGAGCTTGATTTTTAATTCGTTGATCTATATTTTCTATCTTTTTGTGAGTTAATTTCATAACATTTGGTATCAGAGCTTTGGATTCTAGGGTTTCACTGCTCCAAACAGGTCATCGTGGTATTTTTGATATATTGTTTTCTATGCGAATTTGAATAAGCTAAAAAAAACCCATTTGAGCTGAAATTGTTCTGAACCTCGAGTCTAAATTTTAGATCTTGTCTCGCTATATTTTTTGAGATATGATATGAGGAAGTTAGGGTTTTTCCAAGCTCCAGAATTCCATTGCAAATGGGTCATCATAGAAGTTTCACTATAATTTTGTTTCTACGAAGGTTCAGACTCTGAAATTAAAACCCATTTGAATCGAAATCTTGATGAAGCTTGGGCTCGAAGTTCATATCTTGTTTAGCTATATTTTTGGAGATATGGTCCAAGACATTTAGGCTTTTCTAGGCTCCCGAATTAAATCCCAAACAGGTGACTTGGGGAAAATGGTCATAACTTTCTCTCTAAGAAGCAGATTGAAATTTTGTAAAAATTTACAGAACGAGGATGGCTTGTAGGTTTTTTTATATTGATTTTAGGTCCCAAGGTCAAAACTGTGACATGTGGAACTTCGTAAAAGTTCTCTCTACTGAACTAGTATATAATCAGGTGATCATGGGAGATTTACCATAAATCTTCCTTAGAGAATCCAATCTTGATCATAATTGTGAGGTTGGAAAGAGGACGTAGAGGGATACTACAAGATGCAATTTCAAACCTTGGAGATTAGAAATTACATAGATACAACAGATTCAATATTGAGCTCCTACTAAGTGAAAAAAAGGTGTGTAGTCTTTTTAAAGTTTTGCATAAGTTTGGTTGAAAAATTAGTTTGAAGGAAATCAAAGGGCATGGAAGCTAAGATGGATGGTATAGAAGAAAATCTTAAAGGCAACATGGAAGATTTGAAGGAATATTTGACAAAGTTTCTACAAGAAATGATTACTAATGGCGAAAGGGTAGTAAAGGAAACTCATGATGAGAACAAAAGAAATGTTAATCATGATTTCATAGACTCTAACGTTGGATTGAAGACCCACCATGTTTGAAAGATTGATATGAGGAAGTTTGATGGAAAGGATCCTGTAACATGGATACTAGAAATGGAGCAATATTTCGATCTCCATAATGTGCAAAACACACAAAAGATACGCATTGCAACTTTATATTTGGAACCAAATCAGTTTGTATGGTATCGATGGCTTTGCCCTCGTAAACAATTTGTCACTTGGGCAATGTTTACGGAAAAAATGATAGCACATTATTAGGATACAAAAAAACACCTTTTTTAGCCAATTGATAAATCGAAAACAAAAGGGTTCGACGATGAAGCACATTGAGGACTTCCAAAAATTGAATATAAGGGTAAACGATATTCCAGAGGAGCATAGGATTGACGTGTTCATAGGGACTTTAAAGGATAACATCCAACATGAGGTTTGCCTTTGGGAACCTGATTCATTGGAGAAGGCATTCAGGCTGGAAAGAAAAATTGAAAGAAAAATTATGGCAACAAGGAAGCCTACCACTCACAACTATAAAGATGGAAATGGTGTCTTGCAAGTCCACACAAATCTTTGACCCTCAGAGTCGGAAATAGTGACGCTACTTTCACCCACTGGTTTGTGCTACTCACTGTCTCACGAGCCTCTTCTCTATATTTAAATTAAACAAACTCGTTGTTGCTTCTAACATTGTCTTAATCTTAATAAACGACCTTTTTAAAATCTGCTCAATGGTAATTCGAATGGGTCACCAATCAAATACAATTGACTATGTTATCTCCACATATCTAGTTGGTTCATTTAGAGAATCTCAACTTGATGATGAACTTCTCAACATCAACAGGCAGTCTCAACTCAATAATAACCTTCTCAACAAAGACGTGGTAGTCTTAGCTAGTGGTTGTTGCAACTCCACCTACAGGATAGACTCCACGAGTACTCGATGTGAACAAGTGGGTAATCATAATTCTCACCACACCGACAATCACAACTATGCAATGCCCTTTCCTCCTCACGTTTTGCAATAAGAATGGAGTGCCTTTACCTTTTTCCTCCACGACTACACGGTACAACAACATTTTTGCACAACACTCAATCAGACCTCTAGATGGAAAGATTTTGCATACACATAAAATATAAAACAATTCTCACACACTCACTAATATTTGTACAAAGAATTAATAACATTCAAGGTTCCCTCATCTTCCTAATTCTCCCCTAAGGGAATCAAGCCAGAAAAGGATCTAATACCAAATAAGAAATTTGATGAAGAAACATTTTGCACAGATTCACTAAAAACATTTTGTTTATTACTCACCAAATCACACAATTAAATCAAATATAGAAAGTGCTTATGAGATCCAACAATTTCGAAACTAAGAGCGATTTTTGAGAAAATATCTCAACAACCAAACCAATGAACAAACCAAATCTTACCTATTTACTAATGTAAGTGTTATTTCCAAGTAAAATGAATCAATAAATTTGAAGAAGCTTTTAGCTATAGTTGAATTAGAAATGTTGTTATTTGAAAATGATTTTAAATGATTCGCTAATTAAACTTATATAATTTGGCTACTCAAACATAAAATCAAATATATCCTTAACTAAAGATTTATAGTTAAAATTTAAATTGTATTTTTTATTTAAAAACAAAATAAATGTATTAAAATATTGTATATTTAAAATTTAAATTACATTTTTATTTAACATAAAATAAATTCATTGAAAGTTTTATTTTTATTTTGTTATTTTTTACTTTTACTTTCTCATGATAGGCCAAATATTAACAAATTACATAAGTAAAGATTTTAACTTGGAATCCATTATTGTTAATCATTAACATACGAATCTACAAGTGAGAAATAAATAATATTTATTGTAAGAAAAATATAAAATCAACCATGATATTGTCATAATAACATTAATATATAGATATTAATTTTAATGTTATGAATTACTATTATATTTAAAGATTTCTTATAAAAATTTAAGATATAAATAATTAAATATTAACATTAGGCTTATTATTTTAATTTTTTTAAAACTAATATATATTAGTTTTCTAATATTAATAGATAAAATAAGATTTTTTCTTCCTATGATTAGTGACACCCCTCTTATGATTAGTGACACCCCTCTTAGATGGTTTAATGATCAGTTGTATGGCAAAAAAAGTTGTGGTCTGTGATCACAAAATTGTCCATGGCTCTAGGAATAGTTATGCAGGATATAGATTTGAGCAAAGAAATATCATAGAGAGCTTAACGAATTAATTAGCGGCCCTTACCAAAAGGTAAAAGCCAATTTATTAATCACACATCATACAACCTAAATACAATTACATTGTAGTGAAATATATGTATTAATGATAATAACATGATAATATTGAAATACAAATATGTATCCATGATTTTAAAATACCATGCATGGTAAGACCCTTGGTTTACTATCATTATCAAGGTTTGATATAAAAGTTTGTGTTTAGTTTTAATTATTAATTTTAAAAAAAATTGTAATTTTAAAAAAGAATTTTGGCACATTCTCTTATATGATATTGGCTTTTTTTCTTTTTTCTTTCTTTAGGGTATAGAGTGAAGACCGGTGGCAATTGTTGTTTCATTTTTGTATATACTTTAATTATTATCAAAGCTTGTCATGTCAAGTTTGTTTCACAGGTAATTGATACAGATGATGTAAGAATAAACACATGGTATGTTTTTATAAGTGTTAGACAGATGATGGAAGAAAGGAGCTTGAGGGTGAACAATGACGATCCTCTTAACGGAACGACAATGGCCTGAACAGGATGGTGTTTTGGGTACGGGGTACTGCAACCGTCAGGCACCTGACCTGTAGCTACTACTGACAACTCCTCGTAACCCGAACCTATTACCTCATTGTTTGTTCATAGGAGGGGGTTTTCATCGCTTGGGTCTTCGTTTGAGGAGGGTTTGCTCCTAGGTCACTCTCACCCTCCTCTCCCCCAACGGTTATGCTCCTGTTACCTCTCCAAGTTCACGCATCGAACCCTATTCCCTAGGATTTTCAACTTTGACTGTTACCATTCTCATTGCTGTCGGTGCCGGTTTCCCATCAACTAGCTAGTTTCAAGGTGGTTAGCCATTTTCTTATGCAGCTGTTGGTATGGACATTGACGAGGTGGATTTTCAGAGGATCCTCTAGAGGAAGGCTCCATTTGGCGCTCCATGTTTGCAGCTCCTGAAGGTATTTTACATTACAGCGAGGGTCTCTCTATTAATTTTGCAGATTTACCTTAGCCCTCTGGTCCTGTTCACACCGCCTTTGTGTTTCCGGAAGAACCCTCACCCTGGTCGCCTTTCTCCGTGCCGTCCCCGGCTACCCTGGGTTTTCTCTTGGACTGCATTCACCCTTCTTCTGATAATGCGGGTCCTTCTTTCGTGCCGCCAGGCCTCTCGTCTATACCTCTGTCAGGAGCCTTGTCTAATGCCCCCGCACATGTCGCCCCCTCATGTCCTCCACTCACTCCATTCCCTTGGGCTGCTTCCCCTCTGTTCCCCCCCCCTCTCCAAATCCATTCTTGACTTTCCCACCAGCCCTAACCGCTCCCCCGAAGCTCCAAAAGAGGCGAGGGTTTCCGCAAACCCTAGCATCCTGCCTTCCTGTCCCCTGAAGAAACAAAGATGTTTTAAATCTTGGGCTGCAGACGTCATACTTTGGCTTGAAGAGGATATCCAGTGGGGGTACACGATAGAGTATGCTGACAGAATTCTAGTAGGAAGAATCAGAGGGAGAAACTATTCGACAACCTAACTGAAGACATGGGCCACAAAGATTTGGGGACAACACTTGGTAGACATCCCTTTCGTCCAGAGTTTTGTTCACGGATGGTTTGCTTTACGCTTTGCTAGGGCTGACCACACGAGTTGGGTCCTCTCAACATTTTGGAACTTTGAGAATGCTCCAGTGCTCCTAAAGCATTGGACGCCTCTTTTCTACCCAGAGACTGAGCAAATTGGTGTTGGCCTGGTCTGGATTAGGCTTCCTAGCTTGCCTCTACAATACTGGTCTGAGGACATTTTCTGGAAAATTGGGAATTCCCTGGGCACTTTCATGGAGTTTGACAAGTCATATCAGACCACGAGCATGATGTCCTATGCAAGAATCCTTGTTCACTTGGATACTAGAGGAGGTCTTTAGGAATTCATTACCATACAATGGAGAACCTTCTCGTCCAAACAACTGCTGGATTATGAAGGTATCCCCTACTACTGCAGAAGGTGTCATCAGGTGGGTCATCTATACAAGGCATGCCCCCTCCTAAAGAAGCACAAACAAGCCTCTCAAGATCTGGAACAGGCATCGCTAGCAGAACAACCTCCTCCTCTTGCAGATGAGACTCGGACGGTGGAGCAGACAAAGAATTCAAATACGGTTGAAGCGCCTCCTACACCAGCATAGAAGAGACGAGGAAAATCCACTATTCGGCCTCCCTCCCCACCTTTGATGCGCTCCAGGGTTACAAAGGGCGACATCTTCTCTTCTTGTATGTCTCTTTTTGCTAATGCCTCTACATCTCACCATTCTGCATCTTCTTTATCTCTCTCTTCACATTTTCCCCACCAGGCTTTGGTATCCCCCCCTCTCCCCTCTGGTCCTTTCCTTGGGCCCCGAATCCCCCCCCTTCCCCATTTGGCAGGACAATCCTATATGTCCTGCTCCCTCCCGATGCCTCTTCCTATTTTCACCTCATGCTCCCTCTCCTCTACCCTAATCCATTCTCTTCCACCACCCTCCCCCTCAGTTAACTCTGCCTCAAGGTACTCCACCCAATCCAGAACCAAAGAGAGAGAGCCAGATGCAGTTGACCTAGATGTGGATTTTCCCTTGGTTACTCCTAGACCATCGAAGGGCAGACCCTCCAACCTTAACAAGGCGATTGCACTAGCTGGAGAAGAGGTTGTCCAGGGAAAATAGAAGACTATTGAAAGGGTTATTAAAGAAAAGGATACCCTCCCCCCTCCCCCTCCATGAAGCTTTTATCTTTCAACTGTAGAGGGTTGGCTAACCCTGAGAAAAAATTAGCCCTAAAAAGTTTTTTTTGGTCTGAAATGGTCGATGTGATTTTCTTACAAGAAACCCTTTGTATGGCTAACTTGATCATACCCCTACTACAATCATGGTTGCTGGACTAGAACTTCCATGCTCTGGATGCCTTTGAGCGATCTAGGGGAGTCACTATAGGCTTTAGGAATAAGACAATTGATATTAGGAACATCTGGGGCGGTGGAGGATTCATAGGAGTTGATATCTTTTCCAAGGACTTGGAGGCTGAAATAAGGGTTATAAATGTCTATGGCCCCTATCAGAACAAGGATATTTTTTGGAGAGGTCTTTTCAACAACACTCTCTTTCAAGCATACAATGATATTCTCAGTGGGGATCTAAACTTCTCCTTCGGCTTCATGGAATCTTGGGGCCATACGGCTCAGATGTATCCACTATCTGATGTTTTTGTGCACATGCTAGAGGACCACCATTGGATTGACCTCCCATCTACCAAGATCCAGCACACTTGGAAAAACAATCGCACAGGAATCCAAAGTCTGGCTAGGAGATTGGACCGATTCCTTATTAAGGAGGCCTTCCATGCCCATCATTCTCGCTCCAGGCAATGGTTGGGCAATGACATACCATCGACCTATATATCTGGATTTAGATGATAGCTCCCTCAAGATCAAAGTTCCCTTCAAATTCAATTCAAATTGGCTGAGGGACCCCTCCTATATCAAGTTGGTCACCGACTTCTGGAAATCCCGCCCGATCTTAGAGGAGGCGGACCCTGCAAGAGGTTTTGTTAGCAATCTTAAGGAACTAAAGGGCATATCTAGAGAATGGGCGCACAAGAAGAGGGAACAGGATGACATTAAATTAAGGCAAGCAAAACATGCCATCTCAACTATTGAAGATCAATCTGAAGATACTTTTACCTCACTGGAGCAAAAAGAGCACTACGCTCTCCTAATTAACAAAGATCCCAAATTCTTAAGGACAAAGAATAAAGCTGGCATCTCAGAAGCAGAGCGATCTAGCTAAAGGAAGGAGATGAAAACACAAAGTTTTACCATCGTTTTGCTAATGGGCGAAAGACTATTAACACCATTTGGGACCTCTAGAATGATCAGGGACAAGCGGTTAAAACCTCCATAGAGTTGGCATCCTTAGCCAACTCACATTTCAAAAGTATTTACTCGGCCCTTGAAGAAGCCAACATTCTGGAGATCATGCATATGGCAGAACTCTTCCCTCGGTTTGTAGAGTTGGAGGAAGCAGAGGAGCTTTCCAAGGAGGTAACAATGGGGGAATTAGAAGCCACCATCAAAGGTTTCCAAAAAGACAAGAGCCTAGGCCCTGATGGTTGGACCATATAATTATGCCTTGCTTTCTTTGACATCTTGGGGCAGGATCTGCTTAAGGTGGTGGAGGATTGCCACTTCTCTGGAAGGATGTCTCCGACTATCAAGCCTACTTTCATTGTGCTCATACCCAAATCAGAAAAGCCCTCATCCTTCAATGATTTCTGTCCTATCTCACTGTGCAACTGCCTTTATAAAATAATGGCCAAAATCATTGCAAACAATCTCAAGCCCATCCTCTCGGCACATATCTCCCCAGAGCAATTTGCTTTCCTACAACATCGCCAAATCCATGAAGACGTTGGAATTGCACAAGAACTGCTTCACTCAATGCACATAAGGAACCTGAAAGGTATGATCCTAAAGGTGGATTTATCTAAGGCTTTTGATAAGGCAAATTTGCTATACATTCAATTTCTGCTTACTCATTTGGGTTTCCCTTATATATACATAAAATGGATCATGAGCTGTATCACCAATGTCTCATACAGTGCTCTTCTAAACGGTGCTCCTACTCCTTTCTTCTCAGCTGAGAGGGGTCTAAGGCAGGGATGTCCTCTCTCTCCCCTGCTCTTCCTTCTCATCATGGAATGCCTAAGCAGAATTATAGGGTTTGAGCACAGAAGGGGTAGAATAGGGGGCATAAATATCACAGGAAACTGCTTCTTAACCCACTTACTGTTTGTGGATGATGTTCTGATTTTCTTGAATGGTAGTATTGGAGACACCACTACCCTACAAAACGTATTTGATCTCTTTCAGAAGGCAACAGGCATGGTTATCAATGTTCACAAGTCCATTCTAACAGCAGCTAGCTTCTCCCAGCTTGAAGTGCAATTCGCTCTTCCCCGGTTTCCATTTACTTTACACTCTCTGGAGGACGGGCTGAAATACCTAGGCTTCAGGTTGAAGCCCCGGGGCTACAAAATTGTAGATTGGACCTAGCTCATCTCTAAGGTGGAAAAGCGCTTGAACATTTGGTTCAATAGATATGTCTCTTGAGCAGGCAGACTTATCCTCATTAAAGCTATTCTGGAAGCGAACCCTGTGTACTGGATGAACTTGGCATGGATCCCTAGGGGGATTCTTGCTAGACTACAAAGCAACTGTAGCAGATTTATATGGAAAGGAAACAAATAGGGAAGTATCTTTGCCTGGGTAAAATGGGATACTATTGCAAGACCCAAGAAATGGGGGGCTTGGGGCATTAAAAAACTGGACATCTTCACCAAAGCACTTGTAGCAAAATTGGGTTGGCAGTTAATCACATCCCAAAGTCTCTTGACAAAGGTTTCCTACACTAAGTATATCTTCCCTTCAAATATAATGGACTGGATCTGGTTGGACCATCGGAACAACAACAATATCTCCATCGTTTGGAAGGCGGTGCTAAACTCCCTCCCCCTCATTCGCGAAGGATTAACATGGAGGATTCATGAGGGGAATGCAGTTCGTATTAGTGTCGACCCCTGGATTGGTTGCGGGAATGCACACAGGCTACTTGCAGAGGTGACTAGTCTTCTAGCGGATCAAGGCTATACACATCTCAGTCACATTGGTGACCCTACAAACACCACACTCTTTCAACAGGCCTGGAGATCGGCCCTGGACCTCCACCTTTTGGCCCAATGGCATCAGGCTTGGTACAAATTTACAGAGGCTCTTACTCAAGCGCATACTCAGATGTCAGAAGGAGAGGATGAAATTGTGTGGGCACATGCAAAAAATGGAAGATATTCACCTAAGGATGGGTATTTGAAGCTCATGGAAGCTACAAAACCTGAGCATATAGAGCCTTGGTGGAAAGCCCTCTAGAATCTAAAAGCAACCCCCAGATCACGTTTACTCATGTGGTCCATCCTCTTCAACAAAATCCCAACAGGTCAAAACTTGATGAAGCGATCCTTCCATGGACCTTTTGGTGTCACTTTTGCAGAAGCAATGAGGAAAGTATTGAGCACCTTTTCCTGGACTGTTCTATCATCACTGAAAAATGAGACATCATCCTTGCACATTACCCCTCACTTTAGGGTTGGCGAGGGAGAACCTTACATGAGGCTTGGCTTAGATGGATTGGAGGACATAGGGGAAAGGACAAGAACTTGCCTTTACCGATGTGCTGGGAGTTTTGGATAGCTAGGAACTATGTTTGACCACAGGGACCCCCACTGGCTCGCCATTAGAGCCAGAATCATAGTAGACTTTGATTCTCTACCTAAGGAAGTCTCTCAGCCTCCCCCTAGGGACATTCAACTGAAGTAGATTGATAAATCAATTCCTTGGGCCTACTTTGACGGATCAACCCAAGAGGAGGGCTGTGGGGTGGGGGGGGGAGGGTGGGGGCATTCTCTTCCTGAGAGAATCCCACTGTTTCAAAATCCAAATATATCTGGGAAGAGGCACAAACAACTATGCTGAGCTAGTCATTGCCAAACATCTCCTCCACTTTTCTCTCGAAAAACATTGCACTCATCTCCAATTGTTTGGGGATTCCAAACTTGTTTGCAACTGGTTAAATAGAACATCTCATTGCTCTGCATTCTCATTGAGGCACATTTTGGAAGAGGCTCACAGAATTATATTATCTTTTGACAACTTTGTCTGTCATCACATTTTTAGGGGGCGCAATGCAGGGGCAGACTTCCTATCAAAGGAGGCAGTGCATCGATAGGAAGAGGACTAGTTAATTTAGGAAGAAATTGATGGAACCTTCTATCAGTATTATCATAGACCGTTTATAGACCTACATATGCCTTAGGGGATATAAGCACTCTGTCTATACTTTTGTTTTCCTAGTATTATGTTATGCTGGTTTTATCTCAGAACATATGGTCCTACAGAACTCTTTACATAGAGACAATTTTGACAGTTTTCAGCTAAAACTAATACGTGACAATACAATTTTGAGACCTTCATGATCTCCCTAAGTGGAGAATTCAATACATTTGTATTGTTTTTTTTTGTCAACTAAAACTATTAAGTGACAATAAATTTTGAGACTTTCATGATCTCCCTGCATGGAGAATCCAGTTTATTTGTTGTTATTGTTTTGACAAATAGAATGTTGAGGCAAACCAGCCTCAATATGCATATGCTATGGCATCTACAGAATGTAATTTCTCATCATTAATAGAAATTACAACTTTTTCCAAGGAAAAAAAAAGGTATAGAGTGTGTCTTAAAATTGCTTTTGTTTGGCTAAGAACTTGTCTTTTTCAGACATAAGGAAATAAGTTAATGGTCCAAGACCCAAACACGTCTTGTAGGAGTGAAAGATTTCCCCCTTATGGAACACTGATGGGTAATTCTAGGTGGCGTGGATTTATTTGAATAACATTAATGAGCTAGCGTGAATTCACGGATAGCAACTAGTGATGGTTGCCCCCACTGTTGGTTTGACAACCAAATTATGATAAATTTTCTCATTTGAAAAATAAAATATTTGGTTTTTTACCATTAAACCAAAACCTCAATGAAATACTTTTTTGAGTTCAAGGATAAAAACATTATAACAATTACTATCTTTATATGTCTCTCCCTATTTAAACTACATACTACTTGTAAACGTACTCTTTAAAAGTTCTTATACATATCAAACAAAATGTATCATGATTTGGTTATTTTGTCAATGTACTATGACTTACTAAGGTGTCTTGTCAAGGCATCAATGTGCTTGGTGTATGTGTAATATTATATTTTTTAAGTGATTGTTTTGAGAAGATATTATGACACATTATGCATCAACATATACACATTGATTTGGCTTTCTCAATGTACTATGACTTGGTTGTCTTCTCAATGTACTGTGACTTAGTTGTATTTTCAAGGTACTAATTCTCTTGGTGTATATGCATTATCATATTTTTTAAGTGATTGCTTTTAGAAGATATTATGACACATTATGCATCAACATCTACCTATAGCTTCTTCAAAAATTCTCATTTGTAAGTCAAATAATAAAATACTTGTAATTTGGATTTGTTTGTACTACATACCTCTTTGCATATTTATTCTAATGGTGAGTGAGCACAATTGATATGTGTAGTTTCTTCAAGGTTCAACATTACATATATTTCTTAAAAGTTGTTTTTATAGTTCCGTTAAGTTTTCACTATGTTCATGTTGGGGATTTCTCAACAATGATATACATGCTTAATTCAAGGGGATAGTCTCTTAATTGGTATGTGTAGTTTCTTCAAGGTTCATCATTACATGTTTCTTAAAACATGCTTTTATATTTCCATTAAGTTTTCACTTTGTTCTTTATGGGGATTTTTAGGCAATAATATACATGCTTAATTCAAGGGGATAATCAATTTGAATTTATCCTTGTCACTTTATTGTTTAGGCTTTAAATTGTTTAGACGTCTTTCCCTCTCAAGGGTTATAGGCATATTAACAATTCCACACCCATGCCATACTTTCCCTTTTAACTATGTGGAAAATTTGAGGTTGGGTTATTGTTTGGAATATTATATGTGTAGGATCACCAGGTTTGCCATCTCGACTTAGTAATAATATTTATTCCACCCTTTATATTCTCTCTCATTGAGTTGTGTTTTCTATTAATTAGAATGATAGAGAAAACACCTAACCTTTGTGGTTCTCCATTACCTTTCACAAGCATACCATATTGAACAATTCCTTATTATTAGACTATGGCATTTTTGTCATACCCTTTTTTCATACCCACTCTGTATGTCAAAGCCCACCTTTATCCTCCTTGGATTTCTCTTTGTTCTCCTAGTATCCATTGTCACAAGAATGATTGCTAACAACCAATAATTCCTTGCAACCCTTTCTTCAATCATTGATGAAGGTAAATACATGATATATCTTTTTACAATTTCTCAATTCAACTTCAACATTCAAGTGGTCCCTTTTGAGGATTTTGTGCCCAATTTAAGTCATGAAAGGAAGAAAGAAGTTTTGGTTTCAACATTTAGTGGTCTATGAATCTTCCCAACCTAATTTTACCAACCCTTCATATGCAACCGACAACCATACTTCAATTGTACGTAACGTTCATATCTCTTCTCTACACTAAAAATATGGAGAATATTTAGGGGTTGTCTCATTATTATGTTGATTGATGTTATGGAGATATTAGAAATTTAGTGTATGCAATTAAAATGAAAGGAATAAAATAAGATAATTCAACACTAAGATGGTGCAAGAATGGTCTCTCCTTTTTTCCTCTAGTAATATTGAATTTGAGTATTGTAGAAGAACATTATCATAATTTCCATTATAGTTGTGTGAACCATCAAAGACATGTTTATTCATGTAGTCAAGGGCTTTAAATTTATCCTAAAGTGTCATAGAGACAAAGTCAATACTTTTATTATTTATTTCTATTGATATCCAAATATGAACGAAATCAACATTTTGGACATCACTTGGTCATGGATTCAATTAGGCCCCTATCTATTTGAGATGATGATTTCGACTAGTTCAAGTGGGTCCAGTTACCCCTCACTCTCCTACTAACTTGTGATGTTTCTAATTACTTATCAACAATAAGAGGCAATCAAACTTACCCTCTTGCAACTACCTTGCAAGAAATCAATCCTATAATTACAGACACCCCTCTTAGATGGTTTAATGATCACTTGTATGGCAAAAAAACATTGAGGTATGTGATCACAAAATTGTACATGGCCCTAGGAATAGTTATGCAGGATATAGATTTAAACAAAGAAATATCATAGAGAGCTTGAATAATTAGTCAAAGGCTCTTACCAAAATGTAAAAGCCAATTGATTAATCACACATCATCCAAAGCTACTGCTTGCAATTTCTACAAACTTGGAAAATAAAATTGTAAGTAACTTCTTATGTGTCTTTAGCTTTTGATTTATGAGATTATGTACATGCTTTGAAATTGTAAGCCACTTCTTATGTGTTTTCAGCTTTGAGATTTATGAGTTTACGTAGAAATTCTTAGGATAAGCCTTGTTATTGCACTCAGAGTAGCAAGGAGGTATTTTATGTTATGTATATGTACTTTTCAACTTTGAGGTTTATGAGTTTATGTAGAATTTCTTAGGATAAGAGTTGACAATGCACTCAAAACAGCGAAGAGGTTTTTTTATGTTATGTATCCATACTTTTCATGGGATGTGTGGTGAGTACTCAACCCTTATCATGATGTGAAAATAAGGTAAACTACTTGTTTGGTTTTTCTTGGGTTCTATGGGGTCATTAATCATGGGTGAATATACATTTGATTTAATGTTTTTATTGGGATTTGTAGCTCAAATGTGGCAATGCAACACATGCGCCTTCTATGTAAACCTCTTGAAAAGATAAAACTAAAGGTTAACATTAAACTCCTATAAAATAAAAAAAAAAAAAATTAATATACGATGCAAATTATACAACATCAAAATTGCATTTATATATCAAATAGTGACATAATAAGCTTTCCCCTCTGAAATCTAGCATTGGAATGGTGATATACACATTACCTTTATCCATAATCATTGTCCTACATAGTGATGAAAAAATAAAAGGATAATCTATCCTTTTTTTTTTAATTTGTTAAAAATTAACCATAATTGTTAAGCATTTAGAGGGTCTTTTAAATGTAATTTGAATACAATCTAAATACAATTACATTGTAGCTAAATATATTTATTAATGATAATAATGTGGTAATATTGAAATACAAATATGTATTCATCATTTTAAAATACTATGCATTGTAAGTCGCTCGGTTTTACTATCATTATCAAAGTTTGATATAAAAGTTTGTGTTTAGTTTTAATTATTAATTTAAAAACAAATTGTAATTTTAAAAATAATTTTGACATACTCTCTTATATGATATTGTCTTTTTTTTTTAGGGTCTAGAGTGTGTCTTAAAATTGCTTTTGTTTGGCTAAGAGCTCATCTTTTTCAGACATAAGGAAACAAGTTAATGGTTCAAGACCCAAACACATATGGCAGGAGTGAAAGCATGCTCCCTTATGGACCACTGACGGGTAATTCTAGGTGGCGTTGGTTTCTTTGAATAACAATGATGAGATAGCATGCATTCATAGATAGAAACCAATGATGGTTGTCGCCATTGTTGGTTTGACAACTAAATTATGATAAGTTTTCCCATTTGAAAAATAGAAGATTTGGTTTTTTTACCATTAAATCAAAACCTCCATGACTTACATTTTTCACTTCAAGGATAACAACATTACAACAATTATTATATTTATATGTCTCTCCTTTGTTAAACTACATACTACTTTTAAATGTCCTCTTAAAAAGTTCTTATACATATCAAAACAAAATGTATCATAATTTGGTTATTTTCTCAATGTACTAGGACTTACTAAGGTGTCTTGTCAAGGTATCAATGTGCTTGGTGTATGTGTAATATTATATTTTTTAACTGATTGTTTTGAGAAGATATTATGACACATTATGCATCAACATCTACACATTGATTTGGTTTTCTCAATGTACTATGACTTGGTTGTCTTTTCAATGTATTGTGACTTAGTTGTATTTTCAAGGTACTGATTCTCTTGGTGTATATGTATTATCATAGTTTTTAAGTGATTTCTTTTAAAAGATATTATAACACATTATGCATCAACATCTACATATAGCTTCTTCAAAAAATGCTCATTTTTAAGTGAAATAATATAATACATGTACTTTGGATTTGTTTGTACTATATACCTCTTTCTCTCTTTATTCTAATGGTGAGTGAGCACAATTTATATGTGCATTTTCTTCAAGGTTCATTATTACATATCTTTCTTAAAAATTGTTTTTATAGTTCCATTAAGTTTTCACTTTGTTCATGTTGGGGATTTCTTGACAATGATACACATTCTTAATTCAAGGGGATAGTCTCTTAATTGGTATGTGTAGTTTCTTAAAGGTTCGTCATTACATGTTTCTTAAAACTTGCTTTTATATTTTCATTAAGTTTTCACTTTGTTCTTTATGGGGATTTTTAGGCAATAATATACATGCTTAATTCAAGGGGATAATCAATTTGAATTTATCCTTGTAACTTTATTGTTTAGGCTTTAAATTATTCAAACTCCTTTCCTTCTCAAGGGTTATAGGCATAATAACAATTCCACACCCATGCCATACTTTCCCTTTTAACTATGTGGAAAATTTGAGGTTGGGTTATTGTTTGGAATATTATATGTGTAGGATCATTAGGTTTGCTATCTCGAATTAGTAATAGTATTTATTCCACCCTTTATATTCTCTCTCATTGAGTTGTGTTTTCTATGAATTAGAATGATAGAGAAAACACCTAACCTTTGTGGTTCTCCATTACCTTTCACAGGCATACCATATTGAACAATTCCCCATTATTAGAGTATGGAATTTTTGTCATACCCTTTTTTCATACCCACTTTGTATGTCAAAGCCCACCTTTATCCTCCTTAGATTTCTCTTTGTTATAATAGTATCCATTTTCACAAGCATGATTTCTAACAACCAATAATTCCTTGCAACCCTTTCTTCAATCATTGATGAAGGTGAATACATCATACATTTTTTTACAATTTCTCAATTCAACTTGAACATTCAAGTGTTCTCTTCTGAGGAGTTTGTGCGAAATTTAAGTCATGAAAGGAAGAAAGAAGTTTTGGTTTCAACATTTGGTGGTTTATGAATCTTCCCAACCTAATTTTACCAACCCTTCATATGCAACCAATAGCCATACTTCAGTTGTATCTAACAGTCATATATCTTCTCTACACTAAACATATGGAGCATATTTAGGGGTTGTCTCATTATTATGTTGATTGATGTTATGGATAAATTAGAAGTTTAGTGTATGAAATTAAAATTCAAAGAATAAATAAGATAATTCAACACTAAGATGGTGCAAGAATGGTCTCTCCTTTTTTCCTCTAGTAATCTTGAATTTGAGTATTGTAGAAGAACATTATCATAATTTCCATTATAGTTGTGTGAGACATCAAATACATGTTTATTCATGTAGTCAAGGGCTTTAAATTATATCCTAAAGTGTCATAGATACAAAGTCAACACTTTTCTTATGGTTCTATTGATAGCAAAAAATGAACGAAATCAACATTTGGGAGATCACTCTGTGAGGGCCTCAATTAGGCACCTAACTATTTGGGATGATGATTCTGATTGGTTCAAGTGGTTCCATTTACCCCTCACTCTCCTTTCTGACTTGTGATGTTTCTAAATACTTATCAACAATAAGAGGCAAACTTACCCTCTTGCAACTACCTTGCAATAAACCAATCCTATAATTACAGACACCCCTCTTAGATGGTTTAGTGATCACTTGTATGGAAAAAACGTTGAGGTATGTGATTGCAAAATTGTCCATGGCTCTAGGAATAGTTATCCTCTTTTTTTTTTTTGTAAAAATCAACCATAATTGTTAATTATTTATAGGATCTTTTCAATGTAACTTGCATACAATCTAAATACAATTAAATTGCAGTGAAATATATTTATTAATGATAATAACATGATAATATTGAAATAAAAATATGTATCCATCATTTTAAAATACTATGCATTGTAAGTCGCTCGGTTTTACCATCATTATCAAGGTTTGATATTAAATTTTGCGTTTAGTTTTAATTATTAATTTAAAAACAAATTGTAATTTTAAAAAGAATTTTGCCACATTCTCTTATATGATATTGTGTTTTTTTTTTTAGGGTCTAGAGTGTGTCCTAAATTGCTTTTGTTTGGCTAAGAGCTCAACTTTTTCACACATAAGGAAACAAGTTAATGGTCCAAGACCCAAACACATCTAGTAGGAGTGAAATCTTTCCCCCTTACAAACCACTAACGGGTAATTCTAGGTGGCATGGATTTCTTTGAATAACAATGATGAGCTAGCGCGCATTCACAGGTAGCAACCAATGATGGTTGTCTCCACTATTGGTTTGAAAACTAAATTATGATAAGTTTTCTCATTTGAAAAATAAAAGATTTGGTTTTCTTACCATTAAACCAAAACCTCAATGACATACTTTTTTCACTCCAAGGATAACAACATTAAAACATTTACTATCTTTATATATCTCTCCTTTGTTAAACTATATACTACTTGTAAATGTTCTCTTAAAAAGATCTTATGCATATCAAACAAAATGTATCATTATTTGGTTATTTTCTCAATGTACTATGACTTACTAAGGTGCCTTGTCAAGGTATCAATGTGCTTGGTGTATGTGTAATATTACATTTTTTAACTGATTGTTTTGAGAAGATATTATGACACATTATGCATCAACATCTACACATTGATTTGGTTTTCCCAATGTATTATGACTTGGTTTTCTTTTCAATGTACTGTGACTTAGTTGTATTTTCAAGGTACTAATTCTCTTGGTGTATATGTATTATCATATTTTTTAAGTGATTGCTTTTAGAAGATATTACGACACATTATGCATCAACATCTACATATAGATTCTTCAAAAAATGCTCATTTTTAAGTCAAATAATATAATACATGTACTTTGGATTTGTTTGTACTATATACCTCTTTCTCTCTTTATTCTAATGGTGAGTGAGCGCAATTTATATGTGTAGTTTCTTCAAGGTTCATCATTACATATCTTTCTTAAAACTTGTTTTTATAGTTCCATTAAGTTTTCACTTTGTTAATGTTGGGGATTTCTTGACAATGATATACATGCTTAATTCAAGGGTATGGTCTCTTAATTGGTATGTGTAGTTTCTTCAAGGTTCATCATTACATGTTTCTTAAAACTTGCTTTTATATTTCCATTAAGTTTTCACTTTGTTCTTGATGGGGATTTTTAGGTAATAATATACGTGCTTAGTTCAAGGGGATAGTCAATTTGAATTTATCCTTGTCACTTTATTGTTTAGGCTTTAAATTGTTTAGACTCCTCTCCTTCTCAAGGGTTACAGGAATATTAACAATTCCACACCCATGCCATACTTTCCCTTTAACTATGTGGAAAATTTGAGGCTGGGTTACTGTTTGGAATATTATATGTGTAGGATCTAGGTTTTCTATCTTGAATTAGTAACAATATTTATTCCACCCTTTATATTCTCTCTCATTGAGTTGTGTTTTCTATGAATTAGAATGATAGAGAAAACACCTAACCTTTTTGGTTCTCCATTACCTTTCACAAGCATACCATATTGAACAATTCCCTATTATTAGACTAGGGCATTTTTGTCATTCCCTTTTTTTTCATACCCACTTTTTATGTCAAATCCTACCTTTATCCTCCTTGGATTTCTCTTTGTTCTCCTAGTATCCATTGTCACAAGCAAGATTTCTAACAACCAATAATTCCTTGCAACCCTTTCTTCAATCGTTGATGAAGGTAAATACATCATACATTTTTTTACAATTTCTCAATTCAACTTAAACATTCAAGTAGTCTCTTTTGAGGAGTTTGTGCCCAATTTAATTCATGAAAGGAAGAAATAAGTTTTTGTTTCAACATTTAGTGGTCTATGAATCTTCCCAACCTAATTTTAACAACCCTTCATATGTAACTGATAGCCATACTTCAATTGTACCTAACATTTGTATCTCTTCTCTACATTAAATATATGGAGCATATTTAGGGGTTGTTTCATTATTATGTTGATTGACGTTATGGAGATATTAGAAATTTATTGTATGCAATTAAAATGCAAGGAATAAAATATGATAATTCAACACTAACATAGTGCAATAATGGTCTCTCCCTTTTTCCTCTAGTAATCTTGAATTTGAGTATTGTAGAAGAACATTATCATAATTTCCATTTTAGTTATGTGAGCCATCAAAGACATGTTTATTCATGTAGTCAAGGGATTTAAATATATCCTAAAGAGTCATAGAGACAAAGTCAACACTTTTCTTATTTGGTTCTATTGACATCAAAAAATGAATGAAATCAACATTTGGGAGATCACTCGGTCAAGGCCTCAATTAGGCCCCTATCTATTTGGGATGGTGATTCTGACTGGTTCAAGTGGGTCTAGTTACCCCTCACTCTCCTTGCTGACTTGTGATGTTTCTAATTACTTATCAACAATAACAGGTAATCAAACTTACTCTCTTGCAACTACCTTGCAAGAAATCAATCCTTAAGCTAACATAAGGGCTCAACCAACCCACTAATGGGGTTGCTCCTACAAAAGGAGACTTCTGCTAAAACCTCCTAAATGTAAAATGAAACCTAATCTAAGATACAAGCAATATAAATAAATGTTAATCTATCTTAATCATGGAAGGAATAGTCCTTATCCAAATCAAGAGAAAGATATCACAACATGAACCATCTTGAATTTATAATAAAATTGGAGTTAACATATCGAAGAAATAGTTATCAAATCTATTACTTGTTCACACAAATATGGACAAAACTAATAAATAGTTAGCATGTATCTATTGTTCATATATATAAATTCAAAAGGAGATTACACTTGAAACAACGGATCTCATTAAACTACTGGAATAGTCAAAATATAATAACAATAAGAAACCAAACTATTATGACATTAAGTCGATAGTTAGCTATCATCTTGATGCATAAAATCTCGGCCAAATGTGACTTTATGCTCCAAATACATATTCGATTAACCCTATAAGTCAGCTTTACAATGTTTTAAATAAGAATGATTTATCAAATTGTAGCAATAGTTCTCAAACAAATAATCACCCTTATAAAACAGAGACAAGTAAGAAACTGAAATAATCCTTTATTAATGATTAGATTGAACAATAGTGTTCAATCATAAGATAAAAACAAAGTATTATCCATTGTTGGTCCATGAGACAGACAAAATCCTGAATTACAAAGTATTTTATAATAGTGCAACTCCTCTTCCTCAGGGATCATACTATCTCCCACAGGCTGCAAAACAAACCTCCCCTAATTACAATAATGCAATAATATTTATCTATCCTACAGTCTGCCAATTTTGGAATCCTTTTTTAGGACAAAAACTGAATTTTTATAGTTTACAAAGATTTGAGGATTGTATTTCTTACTCAGATCTTGTAACCAAAGGGCCATTTTGGCAAGAATGATCTCTTATTCATTTAATTCCATCTCCAAGAATGCGTTATTGACTGATGACCATCAATTTGGTATTCCAAAAAAGCTGACAACCAACCAATCCCAAAATTCACACTTCGTTTTCACGATTGGCTTCTATTAACCGATGATATTCAAGAGATATTATGTGTTTGAATCATGGAATGCCAAATTATATGGAATTGGACCTTCTAGATCCATTGGAGAAATATCACCAATTATCTCCTTCTACACAATGTTTTTTTTTTTGTTTTTTGTTTTTGTTTTTTTTCTTTATCTAGTGCCATGATGATCGAGATTTGAATCACATTGGCAAGGTTTCAATTACCCAAAAATAGAGGAAAAGCATAGAGTTAATATACAACCATGTAATAAAGTGTAAAGAAAAAAAGAAAAAATAAAAAAATTAATTTGGTGACCTGAATGAAATCTAAATTTGTCCCAAATTCATGTTTAATAATGATTCAAAGAGTGGGAACATCATAATCCAAGATGTAAACCTAACTGGTAATGCATGAGTAATCTAAATGTACAAGTGATCAGTTGTGGAAAAGGAACGGGTGCTTGGTCAAAATGTTGTAGCGTGTGTGATTGATTGCGGTAGAGGTCATATGTGTTGTATTTGATGTGGTTTCCATGTCATCCTAGAGATAACAAACCTCGATGAAAACACATAACACTTCTTTATAGATATCCAAGTTTCATTTCTCCCAGGGTGGCATGGAACATACATAGGAAACAAAGCTTGAGTGAATGGTGGGAGAAATACATGAAGGGATGACCCATTGGATGCATGTGTGGATTCTCACATCACCTCAATCCTTTATATACCGAAGAAAATGAAAGGAACAACCTAAAAACCCTCTGGGGTGATGTGGAATAAAGGAGAAGCAAAGCCATACATGAACAACGAGAGGATGGGACAAGTGGAGGGAGTGGGCCTGCATATCCTCATGGACCCCTTACATCGCCGTCGACCTTGTTTCCCCACCACTTTGGAATGAACATGCTTGTGAAACCTTCAGGGTAATTTCTCTAGGGTGAGATGGAAAGGAGAAAGGGCCCATAAGGTTTTCGTTATTGGAGGAAAAGAGACCCAAAGTGAGTGGGGGATTCACGTATGTTTGCTTATTCATCTCAAGAGTTTAACCCTCGAACGTTTGAGTGGAACTACGTGGGAAATTTCTAAGGAATGTCTATCAGGATGATGTGGAAGGCACTGACAAGCAAGACCAATGAAATGGTGTGTGAGGGTACAACATAACCTATGGTGTAAGGGAATGAATGCCTTCAGGTATTAATGAGTTTTCCCAATGTTTTCAAAAAGGCAGATCATGGAAACCTCCGGGTACTTTGGTTCCAGGGTGATGTGGCATGTGGGGACACAAAGGTACATCATGGACAAATGGGGGCACTGCATGGAGGATGTCACCCTGGCGATAAATTCTTGGGGATAACTATAAGAGCTTGCATTAAAACCTTCGAGGTGACATGTAAAGCGGAGCAATCAAAGACCAATGATATAATTTCTAGGAGGGAACTATTGTTGAAATTTGGGTAGTTATGGGATGCATTTCCCATAGGAACCCAATTGCCCTGAAAAAATCCCTAAAGAAGATTTATATTGTTCAAAAGGAGAATTTAATTAAACAAAAGAGAAAAATCAAAATTGGATTTATTATTGATTAATGTGGCCAATCAATTTGAGAAAGCATTCATTAAAGCACGTGAAAAATATATTTAAAGGAGCAAATTTGAATTTAAGATTTTCTCTCCTAATTCTACAAGTCAGCCTCATCAAATCAACCAAACCCATTGGATGTGTCCCTTTGTAGTAAGAATCAACTATAAATTGAACTTGTTCTCCCATATTGAAACACATGGATATGGCACTTCTATGGAAGCTCAAATTATTTTGTAGCTCACATCAGTATCTCAGTAATTTTCTTTACAGTAGATCACATTTTTCTCGTGGTTCAGATGTTCATCTCTGTGGCACACAATTATTTGTGGTGGTTCGCATCAGTTTCTTTGTGGTCTGCAATAACGGTTTATGACTCACATTTATTATGGCTAGCATCCAATCTAAGGTGTTTCACATTGTATGCTTCATTTGTATTACAATGTATTGCATTTGAATGGCTTGTGCATATTCTTCATGGCTCGTATCTATTATTTATTGAGGGTCATATTCATGGCTTACATTTCCTATTCTTCGCAGCTTATCCTTTCCTTATGGGTCGCACTTGATTTTTCTGTTGTTAGAAATTTTCTATGGCTCAATTTCTTAACAATTGCTTGCATATTAGTTACAATTCATACATATTCCTATGGCTCGATGTGATGGCTCACATATATTATAAAATTGAACCGAATACATATTGAATTAACTCACATTAACTTATCAATGGTTCATTTATAATCTGTTTTGGTTCACATAACGTTAAGTGCCATGGAACACTCTAGCACCACTATACTATTCACAATGCTCTGGCTCAACATATTATACAGTGGCATCAAATATGCTCTGGCTCGATATATATAGGGGAATTTTAACTTATATTACATAGGAATCACATCCTACAATGACAGGGATCACATTTATATGTGGCTTGACATACTGTGACCCGTTATGTCTCTATGGTACATTCTCCGCTTCTCTATACTCCTTTGTGGTTTGTATTCATATATTTGTGGCTCATTGTGTTACATATGTTGGTGATGAGACTTGGTTGATAGGATGGTTGCATGACATAGGTAATGTATTCTTCATACCTTGACCCTTATGATTGTACCTTGATATATGACAATGCCCTTGTTGAATGACTATGACTATATTGATATGGAAGTATCTTGATAAATAATGTATAATCATGACCTCAGTGAATATGATGATAGTGATGCATACCCTAGTTTATGGTCGTATGTAACAATGCCTCTATGTCAGTAGGGCTAGTATATATGAGAGTAAGGCAGGTATGTCTATGACCATTATGCACATGGTAATGCTCTCTTCTCTATGATGCATATAGGGATATTATACTTGATACAGACACATGACAATGATACGATAACAACTCTCTTGGACTCATTTGATTATTGGAGGTTAGATTGGTCAGTTCACAAACGAAGTTGCGAACTAACTTGAATTGGCCCTAGGAGGCCTAATGTGATTGATGTATCTCATTATGGATGTACTTTGTATCTCAGCTGAAAAATTGATGAATATCTAATAGAAGAAGAATTTGGTTGGGTTTTCCCCCTTGTGGGGTTTTGCCTTGGTCTCTGACCTAAATCTCGATGTCTCTCTTGTGCATGTTTTTCTTCTATTGTTATTTATTATTTCACTGCATTGTTGATATTATTGTTATCTCTACATAATTTCTGATGATGATATGATGTTATAGGTTGAATGTTTTGTAAAAAAGTTTATAAATGCAATTATCTACACTAAAGAACAATCTAGCCCTAAAATTAATACCCATATGCATATGTACATCACTGAGTTGTCTCGGAGCTTATAAAAGGAAAATTCTAAGGAAATTACCTTCAGGACGAGAAAAGTTGACAAAGATGTTTAGGTTAATTTCCATGAAAAAGTATGTCCAGAGATTTTAACCCCGACCTTTTTTAATGGAGTTGCTTGGGAAATCTCTAGGGTATTTCTCCCATGACAGGAATAACAGACGAAAGGGTGTTTTACGTTAATTGACATTAAAAAGTCTGCCCCAAGAGTCTAACTTCGACGTTTTAAAAGGGAGTTGTTTGGGAAATCAGTTTTTCCTCCTGAGATGACGTGGAGTTGTGGGACCAAACAAGTGTTCTAGAGTTAAAATAAGCCAAACTTTATTAATATATACATGCTTGAACTCAATGGTTTTTCAATAGTTTATATGTACATATTATATACAAGCTCAATCGTGCAACAAAATTAGGCAAAATTACTGTCATTGGAAAAATAGTAGGGAAACGAAAGCAATGGAGCTATAAGAAATGAAAATTGAAATAACTTGAAAACACTCAAAACCAAAAAAAAAGCAAATTAAAAATAACATTAGCAAAATTCACATAGAAGACCCATAATTTTTACCAAAAAAAAAAAAAAATTGTGACTAGGTTCAAAAAATTTTATTACATTCACACAAGGCACCCACAAGTAGGGATCCAACCAATGACAATGGTTGATTGGTCCAATCACATCTTCAAACTGCTCAAATTTAGCCTAGGGAAATGGTTCACAATAAACAAGTTAGTGGAAGAACTATTCATGAATTAAAACAAAAAAGTTTGTTCACTACTCATTTTATTTTTCTAATCATATCTTCACTCTCCCCAGTTTTGACATGGGAAATTATATACAAATATTAAAATATAAAAAACACAATTCATGAGAATCTTCTACATATGGTTATGTAGTGACATCCATCATAAAACGCATCAATGCATTGAGAGCATTGTTTTTCGCTCTTACTTCTCAGCATCTCAGACTTAATGTTACTTTCACAACAATAAAAGGAATTTATGGAGGGGCCATCTTAGAATTATGCCACAAATGATGCCCCACACTAGAGTATTGAAGCCTTAAGCTTCTCTCTTTTAATGAAAGTTATCC
The DNA here is from genome assembly GCA_000404065.3 of Pinus taeda. NCBI lineage: Eukaryota > Viridiplantae > Streptophyta > Pinopsida > Pinales > Pinaceae > Pinus > Pinus taeda. Next base: position 84,184 of record APFE031025902.1, read on the forward strand.
CTAGTCATCAATGAATTGTTAGGATTATAAATACTCTCTGTATATCTAGAAATAGCTACATTTTAGTATCATAATACTTTTTAAATTTCTATTTTATGTGTAACAAAGTTACAACTTTGATTTTGTTTTTTTGTTTTACTTGAAAGCATTTTTATAGCATAATTTATTGATTTTTTTTACCTAAATGATTTTATTATTATTATTATTATTTGATTTATTAGTGGCTCAACTCAATGTCAATACGATGAGATGAAATAATTATTTGAGATCTTCATACTAAACTCAAAGTATATTTTCACAAAGTAATCTTAGCCCTGACGATGAACCACACTAGATGGTTTGAAACGCGTAGACTCAAAAAAGAAATCCCATTGTGATTTTTACCGAAAGATTTTCTTTTGCAATATAATATTTGTTAACTTATTTACTTAGAAAAACAAATTAAGTTGAATTGATAGTTTACACTAAATTTCATATAAATTTCCAATAATAGAGATAAATCTAACTTAAATGCATTTTATTGGTTTTCACGACTCAAAATGATCTATGCCACAATTGTTATATTTTCAAATACGGTCATTTTTCTCACCTTCAATAAATATATAGAACTTTGTGTCAATGTTCCATCATCATCATAATGTTTAAGATAAGAAGCTCAAGGTTTGTTCATACATAAACAAAATCAAGACAAAATATAATTTTAACAAACATTTAGAAAATCAATGTATGCACAATACATTCCAAAAGGTTATTAGTTCTTGTATTTCTAGGGACTATAGTACTCGCCTCATGGTTAAAGTGTGTTGATTCTTGATTACTTTGTTGTGCTTTTGCAATTTTAACCATAGTTTGGGAAAATACTGAATATTTCTATTTTCCCGTAAATTCAAATATATATTTTGGATTTATGGAAATTTTATTTCTAATTTTCAATTGGATGAGTGAGCTCTGATGGGACATAATTCTCCTACTAGTGGAGGGCGATTTATTTTCGATATTTGTCAATTCCTCACAATCATTTTAAAATTTAAAAAAAGGCTAATTTTGTTAGTGGTCATTCCGTCGGTGAGTTCTTTGATACGGAAATTTAAACAGTGTTATGAGCAAGTCCTTTACAGATGCGAGAGTAGAGGGGGTGGGGGGAGGGGAAGGGTGTTTAATCGGTGAGTGCTCTGACACTGACATTGACACTAAAACTATGACAAGTACTGCCAATGCGTTTTACTCTTGTTTTGTTTTAATATTTTTTTTCATCTTAAGCTTTTACAGATTTAGTTTACGAGGAAACACATGCATGGATAGGGGGTATGTGTGAAGGTAAGAGAGTGTAGAGAAGCACTTCCACACTTGTAGACGAATTGTATGAGAATATGCGAGAGCATGCAATTTCTTAAATTTAATCACTTCCCTATTTTGTTTAATATATGTAGAGAAACTGGATTTAGCAGGTCTGAAGGAGACGAGGAAATTTCTCGAGTGGCACGTCTTTCAAAGGATGAAGTACTCCTAGAGAACAAAAAAAAACTAAGAATGGTTGTTCTTAGCAAGTAACAAAGATATTTTTCCGTAGTGTTTCATATCTTTGGATACATTTTCATATACCTCTTTTTATAGTAGAAAGAAGTACAAAAGTTTGGGGCATGAAAAGTTTGGGTTACATGTATATCTTTGGTTTTTGTCACATATTCAGTGATGCTCATTCCCTTAATCAGTACTGATGGGTAAATTTTTTCCTTTTAATTTATTTTCAAAATTTCAATGATGGTCGTCCACGAATACCAAAAGATAGACTCATGCTTTTTGAACTTTACATATTAATTATTTTCAAAACTTCAGTTTCGAGTTCTACAGTCATCAATGTTAACATACACATAAATATTAATAAACATATGAACACAATTTAGCCATATACAACCATTTGTTTGGTTTCCCCATTCTAGTGTTCCTTCTAGTCATATTTTTTACCATTTTCTTCCAATGATATTTGTCTTGCATCTAACGTAGGACAGAGGGTTTCACGATGTAAAAGATGTGGATGACGTTGTGAAGTCTTAATTCAATATATATTCATTTTCATTCACACAACTTTGTTTCGAGTTCATGATTGAATACTAAATGAAAAATAATTTTTGCTACCAATAGAAAAAATTGATACATTTTCCAGAGTGCAAAGGTGCACCCCCCGCCCCCACTTCCTTGTTTCTTCATCTGCACCTCAACATTGCGCACAATGTATAAACTTTATGGAGATCTAGGTACCCCCCCACCCCCTATGTAAGTGACTATGCAATTGCTTCAGCTCTAGAATAATTGGGCATAACAGTAGCATAACTATGTCAATGTTAGTGTCAGAGCACTTAGTGATGAAATGACTATTAGTATAAAAAACTGCATGAAATTTTCTATAATGAAAATAATAAAATTTGGCTCTGCTCTATTTTCCCTTTAAGTTTGTGTCATGTAGTCTTTGGTTTGGTCTGATGTCCATTTCTCAAAACTATGTTCGGTGGCTTTGCGTGTGGAGGAAGCACAAATAAACCATATAACATCTATGTGCTACGCAAGTGGGTGAATGCGTGTGAGAAAGAAAAATTGTGTAGGAGAAGTTCGGGTATGTAAAACAAATAACAAAAACTTTTATCCATAATGTTTGTATCTTTGTGGGTGGCTCTGGGTGCATAGGTGCAATTGTGCGGAGGTGTGGTTTTGCGCAGGTACGGAAGAAGCATAATGAAAGTTTTATCTGCATCTCTGCACTCCACAAAACTTTAAACAATCAGAACATATAACATCTTTCGAAATTTATAGCAATGATGTGCACTACTATGTTGACATGGGCTCATTTTATTGGAAACTAGGATGCAAAAGAGCTCTAGCGAAATTGCTTTATGAATGACCTGACATGCAGTTTGGAAGACTATTGTGCAAAGTTAACTATGTTCTCAAAACTATGTTTAGTTGCTCTATTTGCGAAGGTGTGGATGAAGGAAAATGAAAACTTTTTTCGTATCTCCACACTTAGCATTACTTTAAAATATTAATACATATGACATATTATGAGATTTATAGTGAAAGGAACTACAAAGCTTCGATAATGAAAATAATAAAAGATGGCTCTACTCTCTTTTCCCTTAGCTTGGGTATATATCCAATGTTAAATAAGGTTTGAATTGTTTTATTTGATATTGACATGCAAAGGGGTTGTGGCAGTTCTAATTTGTCGATGATCCAATGTTTGGTTTTCAAAACTAGGAATGGTATTGTTATGAAACTAGCTCACAAAAAGATAGAAAAGATAGATCAATGCCTTAGAATTCAGCCTCTTTGAGGGGGCAACCTCCTTTACATTACACAAATGAACAATTCTTGGATGATACAAATGAAAATACCTCCTTTCTACATATAGGAGTCTAAGGGGTCATAATATAATCAGAGCCGACATAACAATAATAATGTAAGGGCAC